>CAUYRT010015574.1:0-54799 GCA_963574885.1 Lepilemur ruficaudatus | reverse complement strand
GGACCACCAAGCTGAGTTGTGTTTAACTCTTTGCATGTCTGAGTGAAATCATGACATTTTGCACTCACACAGCACTTTACATTAGCATTGCCTTGACTACAAAATTAAATCTCATAGTGAATTCACTGTCAGGCTGAGGTGCAGGTACTGAAGATCACCTCATTCTTTAGAAGGCCCGTCTTTCTCATACATTCAATGATCAGCGTTATCTGTCCTAGCTTGTTGCCTGGAGCAGAGCAAGAACAAAACTAGGTTTAGTACCAGAGGAGTGAAATGCAAATATCAGGTCTGGACAGAGAGTCACAAATAGAATTGGGGGTGGAACCAGGATTGATTACAGGAAGAGACACCAAGAGTTTGAGAAGGTGAAACATCAGAATAACATTGAGAAAGCAAGAATCAAGGCCCTGATGAAGGCAGTGAGCAATCAAACTACAAACATAGGACACACAAAAGGATGCAAAGAACCTCAAAGAAGAACCAGACCAATGCCAAATAGAAACTGATGCTTCATCCCCCTAGCTAACAATTCTCATCTAGTCCTTATTCAGGAAGAACTTACAAATTTTATCCAAACTCCCCAACGGAACCTACTGATACTGATAGTTACAATTTGTCCAGTGCCTGTGTGCTAGCACTTTACATACTTTTTCTCATTTAAACTTCAAAAGAGTATTTATTAATTTCTATTTTGTGCATGAGAATTCCAAGGCTCAGAGAAGTTTATTAACTTCCTTAAGGTCACCCAGCCAGTAAGAGCCAGAGCTGGAATTCAAAATGCTCATTTCTCTATAACATGCTGTTTATACTGAAGTTTACACATGCAGTTCTCAGTCCATAGCTGTGCTGTCCAAGACGGTTGCCACTGGCCGCATGTGGCTATTGAGCACTTAAGTTGTGACTAGAGCCACATGTTAAAATTACAATATCTGGGAATTATTGAGTTAAATAAAATACATTGTACAAATTAATTTGATATTTCTTTTATTTTTGAAATGTGGCTACTAGAAAAAAATATATATATATATGGCTCCTATTATATTTCCATTGGTCAGCATTATTCTAGAATATAAGTTCAATCTTTCATAACAAGTCATTTTTCAAACAAAACATAGAACCTACAGAGTTTTGGTAATGGAAAAACAATATCCAGGGGAGGAACCATGGGCCCTAACTTTGCTCCTTGTTTCCTCTTCTTGCTGGAATCACTCTGCTCACTGCTGCTACCATCATGCTGACAACCAAGTGTGGAAACAAACTCCTCTTTTACTTCCCCTTAGTCCAGTTAAAAAAAAAAATACCTCTCAAAATGATGTTTGAACTACCATGATAAAACAGAGGTGAATCAAAGAAAACTCAAGAAACATGAAAAGAGACCTCATTACAAAATCAGAGGTTTCAATTCTGACCTTAATTAACTTGTATAAGAGCTTGTAAGCCTCATCCCACCTCAGAAAAGAAGCAGCCCTCTAGGTCTGGATCATAGACTGAAAAACTTAAAGAATCTACACTGGCTGCATAAATGGGAGAAGAAAGTGTAGTGAAGCACCATAAAGAGTTATAGGAAATGTGGTAAATTGGTGATATATCTCTCTCCAAAGGCATCAAATTTGAAATTTTAGGAAACACTCTGCAATAATTACCAAGGAGGTAACTATGAACTATCTTTCCTCCAGTTTTGAGGCTGTATGCCTTAGCTCACTAAAATGAAAACCAAATTGATTTTATTTTTTAATGATGAAGTTGAATATTTAGTTATTTTGCTGTGAAGCTGTTGCTCACTGTATGAAAATAACACCAGCAAATGCAGTATCTTGCAAAATTAAGATGGCATCATTCTTCATTTGATACTGTGCAACCAAGAAAAACTGCACTTACTGTTATTTCCAATGGAAAGACCATTAAGTATTTCAACTCAAATCCTGGTATGGATGTAAGCAAGTTACAGTATTATATAAGGCTTAAGATAACCATGTTATCCTTGAATTACATAATTTTTATAACTAGTTTTTACCACAGATAATTTCATGAACTCTGAATACTAGAGCCTAGTCTAAAAATCATAGGGTATTGTGAAAAAGACGCATATTACGTTTATCCACAATCGCTAGAGAGTTAAGAAGTATTTTCTTTCATTAGCATTGTTGAGAGTAGTTGCTATTAAGTCGCCTATATACCACTAATTTAAAACAACTATGCTGGATTAAGTTATTTCAATTAAGTTACTTTTTAAGGGTTCCATTTTCATTCCTCAGTAGATTTTACACGTTTCTCATATGCTTTTTCATTCATTAGTTCATCTAGTTCTGAAGGGTTACTCAAATCATCTTGATCAGCCAACCATCTTCATAACAAGATTTGTTGACAAGTACTGGATTTTCTGCCAGAGCTTCATTAATTTCAGTCACTTCTTCTGATAAAGGAGAATAGAGTTCACTAGCAGCTTTCACATTTTCCAAAGCATCAAACTCATCTCGTTTGTTTCATTTTGTCCCAACTTCAGGCAGACGACAGTAAACAACATCCCCCAAAGCTTCCTGTGCAAAATTGCTGATTCCCACTGTTAGTTAACTCTAATTCAACAGCTTTTGTTAACACTGAAGGAAACTGGGGGGCAGATATTGGAGAAAAAATTTACCCAAGGTCGTATTATGTAAGATGGCACTTTGACAGCGCGATTACCATTCTGGCCTCAGTCTATAGGTCACATTCCTCTCTGTTTTACAGGATACAAGACAGGAGGGTGTGAATCACAGGAAGCAAGCGGATAGCGATCACAATGTCTGACTTCCGAGTATCTGTAACATACCTAGCTAATATTTGTTGTGCAACTTTGCTTTTGTGGTAATACAATTCCTGAGAAAATGAATGGGGTCAGCAATAATGGGAGGTAACGTCCTTCATGCAAGAAAGCAACAATCTGGTCCAAGAACATGCCTCAAAGGCAGCTATTCCCAGCCTGAAGATTTCAGGACAGTGAGAACCAGGGGAAGCTGGATGTGGTATAGTCACAATCCTTCAACAGATCCAAACATTTGAGTTCTGAGGGTTATGGTTTAACTATATTCAGAATAAAAGTGACATAAAAAACAATTAGTTAAATATGAGTCTTTAGAAGTGGTTGTGCAGCACAGTAACACAAGCACAGGACTGAAAGAGGGAGACTCAGCTACAGTGCCGTATCGACATCACCTCAATTAACCTGAACCAGAACACTTAACATCGCTGGAGTTAAACTAGGTGTTCACTTAATCCCCACAGTTCTAACATTCTGGGATTCTGTGATGGAAAGATGTGACCTCTACACCTATTCTAAGTGACTATAATAAAGTCATGTAAAGACCAAACCAATCTTTACTACAGGTAAAAAAGCGTGATGAGATCTGGGGACACCAGGAAATCCACTCTAATCACTACTGTGTCTCCCCACACCTGTCCCTGATGCCCTAAGGATGAAGATCCATGGGTATATATTCTCCCACATATATATGACATATATATATGTGCATATATATATATATCATAAGAGTTAAAAAATAGGCCTTGGGTCTGATAGATATGTGTTAGAACCTCAGCTCTGAACTACCAACTCTTTAACTTTCAGCGAGTTAGTGAACCTCTCTGAGTCTGTGTTTCCTCATCTAAACTTCCATATAATAGATATCAGAATGTTTCATCACATTCCTCAAAGGTTGATGGTGAGGATTAAATTGTGACAGAATATATATAATACTTGATACAGTGTCCAATATATAGCAAAGGTTTAATAAATGGTGGTTACCATTATATTGTTAATGTTTTTACTCTCCAGCTGTAATCTGATCAGCCCGAAGTAAGGCACGACTATTAAGTCATCTTTGAAGTTCTTTAAAATTTACTTGTAGACTCTTAATTGCCTGTTTCCATTTTCCACTTTTTGGTTGCAATTCTATGTTTTTGCTTCTTTTATTCTTCAGTTTCTAAGCTTAGTAACTCACCTACCTCAGGCTTTTGCTTTCATCCCACTTTCATTTAGAAAAAAATTCTAAGTGGGGATACCTGAGCCACGAGTCACAGTAAATCTGGAGAGTGGGTTCACGATCTATATCTTATTCCCAACTGACAAAATCACAATGAAAAATCCAATTAATCTAACTTGCTCTCCAATTTTTTCTTGAAAAGTAATTAAGAAGGGATATATTTCAGGTTTTATGCTTCCTTATCCAAATTATATACAGATGCTACACGGAAATATATTCTTAATAGCTACATTAACTATGATAAGTTCACTCACATCATTGTCATTCATGTCTAATTAACCTAAATGCCCGACTGGGAGTAGTAAGAACTTGCACACAGCAAGGAGAGTGAGGCATGTGGGTCTCCCAGCTCCCAGTCCTGCCATTTAAATATACAAGGATAGGAGAGGGAAATGAAGATTAGTGTTCAGGATCAAGAGAGGCAACGTCAGAAGAACCTGGAAGGACTACCTTAGCAACACAGATTTGAAGTTGTTGGGCAAGGAAACTCTTTTGAAAAGAAAAGCATTTAAGTAATGAAATAGTAAAAACAAAAATCATAAGCATAAAACTTCCCCTATGAATCCAAGTTTAGACAGCATTTTGAAAGGAGTACACAAAATTATTTATTCATAATTTTCACCTGTCAGAAATTAAACATCTAGTTTTCTTTAATAATAAGATCAAAGTTATATTCAGCTCTTTGTATAGTATTCCTGACAATTATGCATCCAAGTGCTGCTTGATTATGTACACTGATGAGGGGCTTACTACCTCCCAAGGCATTGCATTCCATTAATTAGATCTCTTTTGGTTAGACATTTCTTTCTTTTATTTGATTGAACTCTACACCCTCCGTAACTCCTCCCACCCATAACTGGTCTGTGCCCTCTAGAGTGATGTATCAGGAAGCTCAGCAGGTGGGAGATTGAAGAGAAGGAGCTGGTGGGTATTTGGGGGCAGTGCCTTTTTTCACGTTGCCTATTAAAGTAGACTGGGCTACTTATTCCTACTGTGGGAAACTCTACCAGGGACCAGAGAAAGACAGGGTGAGAATGTCTGTTACCTAGGTACAGGTCTATCAAAGTCACATAATTCCTACATAAGGCATAGATCTCAAGGCCTAAGAAGCCACATAGTGAAAAAAGTACCTTGACCAACAGGCTGCCAGAGCTTAACCCCATTAAAGAGAATTGATAATTAAGTTCCAGAAATAAAGAGTGAAACTTTGTTCAGGAGTGCTGTGAATCTTATGAATGTATGTCGTTCTAGAGAGGCAGTGTTGGGTAATCCAGGAATTCTCGAGTTATACATTCATATATTGGGCATAAGAACCTTGTTTGTTTAAAATGCAAGGCTATTGGACCCCATCCTTGGAGATTCTAATTCAGTGCCTCTAGTGGATGGCCCAGGAGTCTTCATATGTAGTAAAGGCAAGAGATGATTCTGAGGCTTTTTGGGAAATACTGGCACCATAGCTCAGACCTCTGGAGTCAGAAAAACCTGAGTTACTACCTGGGCTTTGCCTATGCCAGCCTTGTTTCCTCTTTAGTAAAATGGGGACGGGAATCATAGTTCTAATCTCTATGGGATGTTACAAGGATTAAATAAGAAAATGTGTGTAAAGTATATAGCACACTGCCAACAATGACCCATAAGTAATTGTAGCAATTATTATTTTTATTTTTCATTATTACAATGTAGTGATTTCAACTTTCCCCCAAGGAATTACTTACATTATTAAGACAACCTTTCCTTCTTGGCCTTCCCCTATTTCTGAATTGGTTTGAAATACAAAAGATATCTTTGGAAATACAGCATAGAGGAATCAACCAAAAGACTTGCTGATTTAATATTCATTATATTGTTCACAACCAACCCTTTCCCCTTTCAACTTCCCCTCCCTGGCCACTACCCCAGGCATTCTCACTGCCATTTCTCTTGCTCAGTCCCTCTCATGTGTTGCTCTTTTTGTCTATAAAACTCTTCCAACTGCTTTTTATCTGTGAAACACTCAGATCAACTATCCAATGCAATTTTCCATATCATTGTATTTTATTTTACTGTATTTTTATTTTATGTTATTATATATTTTATTTTATAGTTATATTTTATCATTTCATTGCATATTTTATTATATTTTATCATATCTTAATCTCTAATTTTAATTGTATAATGGTCAATTTCTTCATTTATCTCATTTGATTACTGTGGATAAATTTGTAGCAAGGAAATGGGGCAATAAATCATAGTTTATCACTCAACCCAAAACAGTAAAGACTCTTTGAATTGCTCAATTCAAGCCAAAGTATTTTTTGCCTAGTCAGCATAATTTTCAGCATAATTTTCCATTCCACTTTCTTGATGTTGACTCAAACTAAAATTTCTCAGTCTCACTAGTTCATTACTAATGTGTGATTATTATATGCAAAATTTTAAAATAAAGTAACGATTTGCAAGGCAGTTTTGAAGTACTTGAAACATCAAATACTGAAGTTAAATTATCTAGTGTCAATATCACATATAATTGATGTAACAAATCATCATTGATTTAGATGGTAAATGAGACAGTGACGATGACAAAAGTATCATTTCTTCAATTGACAATTAAATAAATCATAAATAAGTATATTATTGTAGAGGATCAGAATACGCCACCCCAAAATGTGCCACTTTGGCATACGGGTTATTTTGTGCTGGAGACAAATTAGAATCAATAGATGCAAAAAGAAGCCTTCTCGGAGCTTCCTTTAGCTGACTAAAAGGAGGAACTTCCTGAAGAGTGAGGACTGCTATAAAACCCCTCTCCCTAGGAAGTTTTAAAGCCATGAAAAAGATGGAAAGCTAAACCAAACGGGTCAACAAGCCAACCTTACCAAAGTAACCCGTATCTTTCATGAGTTTCCCCCATATATTTACCTTCCCATGGTTTGCTGTCCCTATAAACCTAAAACGCCTTTCCTTTGTCTTGTCACTTCTCTGTAAATGTATTGTTCTTCGTTAAGATGATATATAGGCTCAAGTTCTAACCACCTCTTTGAGTTACTCATCACTTAGTTTCTCCCACAAATATATGTGCTGCACCTGCTAATATACTCTGTTTTTCTCTTGTTAATCTGTCTTTCCTCAGTTTAATTTCTAGGGTCCCAGAGAACCTAGGAGGGAGTAGAAAAAATTTTTCCTCTACACTATATATAATAGTACAGTTTCTAATAACAATATAAAGAGTAAACTAAATAAATAATTAAACTATATAGAATATTATATGGTAATGTTAAGATGCTATGATGGAAAATAAAAAAAAAAAAACAGGACAAATGAGGAGTTGTCAGAGAAGACCTCGCCAAAAAGATTCATGCTTAAAGGAGATGAGGGAGTACCCAAGTGAATATTTGGGACAAAAAGCACCAGTGCAAAGGTCAAGAGGTAAAAATGGGATTGGTGGGTTCAGAGCCCAGTGTGGCCAGAGCAGAATAGAAAAGCAAAGTGAGAGGAGCCAACATCAGAAAGGAAGTGGCAGGCCTGGTCACGAAGGGACTCATTGGCTATTATGAGGAATTGGCTTTTACTCTGAATGGCAAAGACAGCCACAGGATGGTTAAAGCAGAGGCATGACAATATCTGACTTAGGTTTCAAATTAGTCATTCTGGCTACTTGACTGAGATTATACTGTCGGGGAGGGAGGGAGAGCAGGGGAACAGTGAGGAGACCATAGACAAGCCCAAGTCAGAGATGATGCCGCCTTAGGCACGACCATCGCCTTAGAGATTTATGGTTCTACAAGCTGTCACGTAGCACCCCATTCAGTTTGTGTTATCCTAATCTCAAGCACACTCTTCTGAAAGACTTGGAATTATTATTAATAATCATGATAACTATAATCTCATGGAACACAGGTTGCAAGAACTATGGGGTAAGAAGGCCAATAGAACTGGATAAACAATTCAGTGTCAAGAGTCAAGGTGAGGCCAAGTCAGCAGAGGAAGCCCACCAAGGGCCTTCAGATCAATCACCATGCAATGTCCACATGGAAAGAACAGGCAATACATCAATACAACAGCAGCAGAGGACAAATGAAAAGCAACACAGACCCTCTAACACACCCTTGATGCCAAAAAGATTCAAAAGCCCTTTGGACCTTAGGACCAGTCCTGCTGAGAAGGGAAATAGAGGAACACTGAATCTATTTACACAAAATAGACACCAGTTTTATACCAGAAGTGACCACATAACCATAAATTGGCAAGATTAAGTCTCCTTCCCAGAGTAAAAATGAAGTCTTGAGAGCTAAACTAAATTAAGAGAAGGAATTATAAAGAGATTTACATCTTTGTACCCCTGAATGCTAAGAAGCCACTTCAATAATAATAGGAGACATGCATTGAGTACTTAGTATCTGGTAGGCTCTAGGATTAAATTCTTTACCTGGATTATCACATTCCTTTTCACAACAACCCTACCAGTAAACGCTATTATTTGCTCTGCTTTTCAGGCAAGAAAGCTGAAACCTCATACCTACTCAACGGCAGAAACCAAGATTAAAAACTGCTAGATACAAAGCACCTGACCCTAATCACCCCAATCATCATGCTCTATCTACATTGCTTCCACCCAGTATAGCTAACCATTTATATGGTAAATATTTTAGGACATTACTTTAGTACAATACTTTAGACATTGGACTCAGTCAATATCCCCAACAAACTTATTTCCCCACCAAATTTATGTTCTGCGAGACCTTGGAACATATTCTCAGATTTTTTGGTTTCCTCTTACAACACTGAGCATGAGGAAAGAAATAACTAATTCCCAAGAACAACAATGTCTGTAACCTAATTTGTCAGGTGGCATGAGGCACAATGGTCCACATGGGAGGAGTACTGCCTTTGATAGCCTTGATATTAAATCCTAAGAGGATCCACAGCAGAAGTAATTTGTTGGCAACATCTTTATAAATACAGTGAGAACCTGTATCCCACTTAAGCCTGGTGATAGTTCATTTCACAAAATAAAGGACTAGACTGACAGATGAGAGATCATTTATTTCCTCTTACTACATATCAAAATAGCTAAAAAAAAATTATGCTGTTCAACAAGTTCTTGCTCCTCATGCTACCATCAGTTTAATCATTATCATAAATAATTATAGTTTTTCATAAGGCATTCTGTGATTAAAGTGTATTATCAGTTTTTTCAATTTTAGGATTACTGGAAACTCTGATCCATTCCATATATTGCTTTTCAGCATTCATAATTAATCCCTGCTATGAGAACACCAAAATTAAACCCCATGCTCTGTGCTTATATTAGATTGGAAATCTCAGATACCTTGGTTCATATGATACATGAAAATTAATTAGATGCAAATATGTAATATTATGATTCAAATCCACGTAATAAAGAGGGCACAGTGTCTGGTCTTATGCTGTGTGAGTACTTAGCGCTGTCCAGCTGCTGTGAAATTGGATACCTTTTAATGTCTTTCTATAATAAGCATAGTCTATGAAAGCCGTGAATGAGAAAACCACACACCTACCGTGTAATTTTTGCTGCAGCTTACCTGCAGTCTTTTGTGAAACTCTACACAATGTAAAAAATCTTCGATTTGTTCTGCTTCTCCTGGTAGTTTCAAAAACTGAAGGAAAATAAGCTACTTAAATCTCCAGTTTGGAAGATGCAGTTTAACTCTAGCTCCATGCATCTCTGGTGGTCATTGCCAGTTTGTAGTGTTACAACGGTTTTTGTTTTAAAATGCACAGTGGGCTTATATAGCAACTTTATCAGATGAATTATCTTCTTTGGGAAATCTTCTGGAACGTGAAAGGTGATATACAACCGATCAATCTTTGTATCAGGTATGTGCCAAGAAATTTCTATAATCAAAATTCTATATACAGGGCTCTTGCTTGACTACAAAAATGTATTTGAAGATAATTCTGCTTCACCAATGTTTTCATTCCTTACAAATTTTATACCTAAGCATAAATGTCCTCCTTAGCTTCATACCTTTTTCACCTGAAGCACATCAAATAACATTATAAATCACTGAATCATTTCAAATTAAATTTTGTACCAGAAAACTAATTTCCTTATCCAAGTTACTAAAATAATGGGTATTATTAGCACACACAAATGACAAGCACCCAAATGGTACTTTAAAGGGAGAAAACCAGTTTGTAGATTTCCCTGTTTGGAGAATGTTCTCCATTCTCCATTCAAACGTGGCCCATTGATTCTAGCAGATTAATACCATTTATGGCAAAAGATAAGGTGCCGTGATGCACATTCCTTTTCTACTTGTGTTCAAATGTTGAACAGAAACTTTAAGGTGATGACCTGCTAGAGAGAGTGATAAATAGATGTTTCCCAAGGCTGCAAAAACAAAGAGCTAGAGAGGTAAAAACTGAAAAACAGATGGTGATACAGCAAGGAGAGGAATGATAACGCCCACAACCATAACTCTTTCAATGCTCCAGAACAAGCTCCCAAAGCACTTCTTTTTTATTCAGTAAATCTCTGACTTCCTGCACCCAAATAGCTCTCTTAACCTTCCCAGAGCTGCCTTCTTCCTGGTAGAGAGTTGATTCCTTAATATGTTAGGAGGGTCCTTTGGAAATTATTCTGTGTGGTAGGCTCTTTGCTGCATTATAGAGCCACCAATTCAAGTGTTAGATACTAGTAGGCTTATCTGGGCTACAAGGTACTGTCATCTGTTACTAAAGAACTATGAAAGCCAAGCTGGGTTAAAGAAAACCATGAAAGTTAATATTAATAGAAAATTGTGCTTTCCCAGCTGAGGTTATTATCCAGTTCCCCAAATTCCTTCTGCATAGTGAAAATAGATCTATGGAGGTCAAGGTAAGGGAGGTACTTATGCTGACACAGGGAGGAAATTTTTTGTTACAAACATGAATTTGTCTCATTTCTAGATTTATCCTTGAACCTACACAGCATCAAGGAAGGAACATAGCATTTGGGATCAAACTGATTGAGTTCAAATCCTGGTTCAATCTCTTAAAGATTCTTTTTTTTTTTTTTTTTTTGGAGTTGGAGACAGAGTCTCACTCTGCTGCCCGGGCTAGAGTGAGTGCCATGGCGTCAGCCTAGCTCACAGCAACCTCAAACTCCCGGGCTCAAGTGATCCTACTGCCTCAGCCTCCCGAGTAGCTGGGACTACAGGCATGCACCACCATGCCTGGCTAATTTTTTCTGTATATTTTTTTAGTTGTCCAATTAATTTCTTTCTATTTATAGTAGAGACGAGGTCTCGCTCTTGCTCAGGCTGGTTTCGAACTCCTGACCTTGAGCGATCTGCCCGCCTCGGCCTCCCAGAGTGCTAGGATTACAGGCGTAAACCACCGCGCCCAGCCTCTTAAAGATTCTTAACAAAAACATGTTTAACAAGGCTGAGCTATAGTTTACACCTTTATGTAATGAGTAGATAACA
Organism: Lepilemur ruficaudatus; assembly: GCA_963574885.1. Classification (NCBI taxonomy): domain Eukaryota; kingdom Metazoa; phylum Chordata; class Mammalia; order Primates; family Lepilemuridae; genus Lepilemur; species Lepilemur ruficaudatus. Next base: position 43,353 of record CAUYRT010015574.1, on the reverse strand, counting down.
CCTACCTCGTTTGATTGTCATGAGGATTAAACAAGGTAACATATATAAAGTTACTGGTACAGAACTTTAACCTATGGGCTTAAAAATGTTTCCTATTTAAAATAATTTGATAATGGTAGATATAACAAGTCTACAACTTTTCAAAATAATTTATTGGTAGTAGATATAGTAAGAACAATACTGACCTTTTATTGAATTCTTTATAAGCTAGGCATTGTGCTGAGCATGTACACACGGTATTTCTAAATCTCATTTTAAAACTCCACAACATAGATGTTATTTAACAGAAAAAAATATCCCTATTAAGTAGTACAAGCATCAAGGAGAAAACTGGACATATAAATGAAATTCTATCCCTTGCTTTGAGTCAGGGCTCTTCTAAACCTTGACATGTTAGCGTCTAATTCAACATTAGAAAGGTTAAGTGACTTCTCCAAAGTCACACAGCTAAAAGCGGCCCAATGCTCATTTTCATGATATATCCTAAGTGCAACAGTTTTTCCTAGTTGATGCAACATATCTTAAAACCTAGAAGTAGAAGAGATCTTTGAGGCCCAAATAAATCCTTACAAACTCACTACCCTAAATCCTGTTGCTACAGGACACAAAACTGTCAGATAAATATTGTTCTCTAAAATTCCTCTAACCAGAAACCGGTGGAGTGGGCTTAAGTCATGCCTATGAGAGAGGAGAATACCCGCACCTACAGCCTTCCCCGAAAGTCCTCAGGAGCTGGGGTAACAGTGACCCAGGGTCACAAAACTCCCATTTGGAAGAGCTCAGAGGCTCAACCTTGAGAAACAAAGTTTCATTCCTACCACCAGTAATGACACCTGTTAAAGTTAAGTACTGGGGGCAGGCAGAAAATATTATACTGGGATGAGCAGATCAACTCATCAGGAATTAATGTTGAGTCCAAACACCAACTTTCACAGTCTGTGTCTCAGAAAGCAACCGAATTGTTTTATGAGGGTAAAATCCTTCCTCAACTTCTTTACTATAATAAACAGACTCTGAGATTTGATATTAAATATAAAATAATCCCTGGGACCATCATACCAAGGAGATGCTTATTTACCTGCAAAAGCCCTGCTTCCACATAGAAGATAAATTGAGCTCAACCTCTCCAGATGTTTCTCCACGCTGTTTGGGACACTTGACAGGGATACCTTTCTGCATATCAGAAGCTGTGTTTCAAACACTGGAGCAGAGTGAGTTTCTCTGGAGAGAACATTCCACACTGTCTTTCTCTACATTTATCACATAGTGAATCCCATGTCTAGCTCAGGAAAGGAATATGAAAAGCACCTAGACCAAAATCTAATACATAAAATAAATTGATTTTACAAGGTTTTCCACTTCTTGAAAGGAAGAATGATTCTATAATATTTACATGAGTAGCACTTTTCAAGAAATACATTTAATGTATGAAAAGAACACATACATAGATCAGATAAGATTTATGGAAAAAAAATGGGTCTACTTGGCTGAATTCATAAACATTAACCAAGCCTAGCATGAGTATATCAAATAACTATTTATTGACTGTATAGCACCATCAACTGAATCAGGATGAGAAACAGAATTGCAAAGTGCTGTATGTGAAGTGCTAGGTTTTACTAATATATCCTTACTCTGAGAATATTAATTTTATGAGAATATGTTTTATTTTTAGTATGTCTGGTTCTGACAACATTTTCCAGAAATAAGTATTGAGTGTGAGTGCAAGAAACCCAAGTACCAAAATGATAAGAAATATTTCAAGCTACCTTTCCCAGAAATACAAGGTTTCTCAATTGATAGAAATTCATCATAAGCAACTGCCTACATCATAGTTCTTCCAAAAATTTCACCATGCTCTAATTCATCAAAAACACCAGACCGAATTGCCACTTAATCCTTGAATCAAGGAAACACTTCATCTATCTATAAATGCATAAACACCTTCCCAAGTTCTTGATGTGCTACACTACAGCAATTTCACAGTCCATCCAATATATCAGCAACTCTGATACAGTATATACTTCATTATGGGATTTATACAAGCTTAACAAGAATCACAGTATTAAAAAAAATATGAATTTCTTCAGTATATTCATTACATAGAAATAAAAAATGGTAAACATTTCTTGAAAACAGGAACTTGAAATAAATTTTAAAAATCACTTTTAAAAAGATTAACTTTTGAACACAACACAAAGAGAAACAGAGACTTTAAAAACCTGGGTTCTGGCAGCTCTGCTCCTAGCTAGTTGCATGATCTTAGCCAATTTGGATTTCAAATTCCACATCTATAAAGTAGGAAAAAGTATAATCTTTATCTAATCATGAACTTGTTTTGTGGAGCAAATGAGATAATTTATGATACACACAAAAGTATGTAATGTTGTTATCAAGGGCATTATCAAGTGAAAGGAGAGAAACAGGGGATACATTTGGTGGCTCTCTGTCCTCACACAACTATTCTCTTCACCCGTTCAAAGCAGGTGATTCAAAAATAAGTTATTGCCTGAAGTAGGACACAGAGAAAAAGAGCAATACCCTGGCAGGAAAATATTCACTTTTGGGTCAGTTACTAAATTTCACTGAGCCTTAGTTTCTCTTTCTTCAAAAGAGAACAGCTTACCTGCCCCCACCTGCACAGACATGTGACAACAGATTTAACAGTGTTGTCTTACTCGGCTTCCTCATCTGTAAAATTGGCTTTGGGATAATATATTTAAAGATGATAGCCTTTTGCTTAGCACATTCATTTATTCAACAAATAGTCTGTTCTAACTTCTGCAGAAATAACAGAGAACAGAACGGAAAAATCTCAGGCCCCATTGAGCTTATATTCCAGTGTGGGAAGACAGACCATAAACAGAATAAATGAGTAAAAATAGACAGTGTCAGTGCCAGCTTCATAGACACGAGACTCACGCAATTGCATAAGGCCCCACGCTCAGAACACCCTGTACTTGGTTTAATGCACTGCTGTTGCCATCCTGAAATTCTTAGCACTCTTTGAACAAGCAGCCCTATATTTTCATTTTGTGGACGGTGATAGATACAATGGAGAAAATAAAGGGGAATGATATTAGGGGATGTGTGGTGGGAGGTGGGAGATGGGGGGGATGGCCCTCAAGGCTTCAACATGACATTGTACATTGTGGCACCACACAAATGTGCCCAGCCAAGGGGGAGAGTGGGGACTGAAAATCCAGGCAGTTCCTAATACTTGCAATCTGAAGTAAGCATGACCTTAATTCAAAGAGATTCTAATACAAACATTTACAAATCTGTAAGCCAAGAAAAAACAACTAGAGGTAAATGTTGTCTATAGAAGTATATGAGGGCAATATTCCCAAGAAATTCTTGAAAATAAGGCAAATAAGACAATTAGAGATTTGGAAAGTCACTTTAAAAATCGACAAATATATTCAGAATGGTTCTGGTCATATAACACAAAACCTGGCAGAACGAAGTTATAATATTTAGTGATATATTAATATGTGTAGGTTGTAAAAATATAAAAAGCAAGCAAATGATTGTGGCAAATGAGAGAATTCTGGTTTCCCCTTAAGAAGAGAGAATGTACTGTAATCATGAGAGCTTCAATGGTATTGTAAATGATCTATTTATTGACATGAGTGGTAAATATTTGAGTGTTTGCATTGTAATTATTAAACTATATATATGTTTCATGCAGCAGCAACAACAACAAGGACACCTTAGCATCTTAGCTCTAGAGCCCATGCTCCAGTACACCCACAGGATGAGGTAAGCAGAAGTTATGTGATTGCCCCTCCCTTTAGCGGAATATTGCTCAACCCTCCTATCCCACCTTAAATATCATCTCCCCACCTAAGCCTCCCAAACTCTCCTATTTAAGTAGGTCCTCCTGACCTTTTTACCATCATATACTGCTTAACATTTGTGATGGTTAATTTTACATATCAACTTGACTGAGCCATGGGGTGCCCATATATTTGGTCAAACGTTATTTGGCGTGTGTCTGTGAGAATGTTTTTGAATGAAATTAACATTTGAATCTGTACACTCAGTAAAGCAGACTGTTCTAACATGGGTAGCTCTCATTCAGTCAGTTGAAGATCTAAATAGGACAAAAAGGCCAACCCTCCCATGAATAAGAGGGAACTCCTACTGCCTGAGAGTGTGAGGTGGAACATTAGTCTTTTCTTGCCTTCAGACTCAAATTGAAACATTGGCTTCTGCTGGGTCTCAAGCTTAATGGCTTTCAGACTGGAATTTGTACCTTCAGTTCCCCTGGTTTCCAGGCCTTTGAACTCAGACAAGAGCAATACCAAATAACTATCCTGGGCTTGCCAACTACAGATCATGGGATGTCTCAGTCTTCATAACCACCAGAGCAAATTTCTTACACTAAATCATAATCATATGTATATGATTTAATGTAAGAAATCATACTATTTATACTAAATTATAACTCCTGTTCGTTCTGTTTCTCTAAAGAACCCTAATATAACACTAAAGACTATAAAACTCTTTGTAATGTATTTTAGGAGGTGTTTTTATTTTATATGCATTTTTTGTTATGGGAAAACAATACATAAAATTTACCATCTTAACCATTTTTAAGTGTACAGTTCAGTAGTGTTAAGTACCTTCACATCGTTATGACACAGATCTTCAGAACTTTTTAAACTTGCAAAACTGAAACTCTATATCCAGCCATCGGCAACTCCTTTTTCCCCATTCCCCTTGCTCCATGCCCACTCCACTTTCTTTCTCTATGAATTTGACTATTCTAGGTAAATGGAATCATACAGTATTTCACTTAGCGTAATGTCCTCAAGTTTCAACTATGCTGTAGCATGTGACAGGAATTCCTTCCTTTTCAAGGCTGAATAATATTCCATTGTATGTATATATCACATTTTATTTATCTATTCACCCATGGATGGACAATTTGGTTGCTTACACCCGTTGGCTGTTTTAAATAGTGCTGCTGTGCAAAAGTGTATGCAAAAATCTCTTTGAGACTCTGCTTTCAATTGTTTTAGGTATATGCTGAGAAGTGAAATTGCTTGATCATATGGTAGTTCAATTTTTAATTTTTTGAGGAACCTCCATATTGTTTCCCATAAAAGCTGCACCATTTTACAACCCCACCAACAGTGCACAAGGGTTTGAAATTCTCCACATCCTTGCCAACATTTACTTATTTTCTGTTTTTTTTTTTTTTTTAGAATAGCCAACCTAATGGGTATGAACTGATATCTCATGGTTTTGATTTGCATTCCTCTGACGACTAGTGATGTTGAACATCTTTCATATGCTTATTGGCCATTTATATGTCATCTTTAGAGGAATGTCTATTCAAGTTCTTTACCCATTTTTGAAAGTGAGACTTTCATTTTGGATTATTTCATTCAACCAGTCAGTATACATTTTTTGTATGCCTCCTATACACCAGGCACAGTGTTGGGCTCTGTGAGTACAATGGTTAGTAGCAAACTGGACCTAGTCCCTTCTTTCATGGAACCAGTCAGTTCCCAGCATTCAAAGCCCACATTTAAATGACCAGCATCTTCCCCTTCAATGATGTGCTCTTTACAAATGCCAGTCCACTATATCCAGGAAATGCACAGGGCACAAATCTTCCTGCAAGTCACTGTCTTAGTGAAATGGTGGTGAGGGTTGGGGGTCTCTTCTTTAAACAATAGTTCCAGCCTTTGGAGGCCAAAGCCCCAGATCTTTCCTCCAGTCTCAGAACTAAAAACACCAAGTGCCTGTTTGAGGGCATTTATCTGGAGACTTAGACTATGTTCTGTGTGTGTTTGGTTAATGCGGGTTTATGGGCTTTCTTTTTTTCTAGTCTACTTTAAGGGGAAATGAGAGCTTCCCATGTGGAGACAGTATGTCTTTATAGATTTTTCTAAGGCTCTGTCCATTGATAAGTCAGTAACTTCTGATGTTTCTGGAGTGTCCAGGACTCTAGACACCCTTTCCCATCTCATTAGCCCACCCAGTGTGGCGACCCTCGGTGTGCACATACCCCTGTGGCCTAACCACTCTTCTCCACCCTTACTTTATATAAATACAGACCTAGAACACACATCTGTGTTGCAAAGCTCAGCTAAGTTTTTGTTTCCATATTTACTTTAGGTAAGAGGGCAGTGAGTGTGATGAAGGTGGCAAAAAGCAGAGCACACTTTCAACTTTCTAAAAAAGAGGCTTTTTTGGAGATCAAAAGATATCTGGGGAAGAGCCTGACTAAAGTGCAATAAAATAAACAGTCCAAGAGGCCAAAAAAATGTAGCATATATATGCAACGGGATACTATTTAGCCTTAAAAAATCAGGAAATTCTATCATTTGTGAAAACATGGATAAACCTAGAGGACATTATGTTAAGTGAAATTAGCCAGGAACAGGCACAGAGAGACAAATACCATGTGATCTCATTATATGTGGAATCTAAAGAAGTGGAACTCATAAAGGTAGAGTAGAATGGTGGTTATAATGGGCTGGGGTGGGGGAGAACAAGGTGGATGGGGAGAGGGGAGACATTTTGTCAACAGGTACGAAGTTTAGGTTAAATAGAAGGAATAAGTTCTGGTGTTCTATTGCATTATACAATGTTTAATGTATTATATATTTCAAAATAGCTAAAATAGAAAATTTTAAGGGTTCTCATCAAAAAGGAAGGATAAATATTTGAAGTGATGGATATGCTAATTACCCTTTTTGATCATTCCACAATGAATATATGTTCATTGTGGAATACGTGTTCAAACATCACCTTGTTTAATCACACGATCACATTACCAAATAAATATATATAATTATTATTTGTTAATTAAAAATAAAATAAAACTTTAAAAAAAGTTCTTTACCCATTTTTAAATCAGATTATTTGATTTTTTTGTAGTTGAGTTGTAAGAGTTCTTTATATTTCTGGATATTAAGCCTTTATCAGGTATATGATCTGTTTTGGTTTTAAGAACAATAATTTTATTGTTTCTGGACAGTTTTCTCCTACTAGTTTGGGAGCTCTAGGAAGTCTATGTCTGTTTTTTCTCTACAATAAAGCCAGAACCTATTACAATGACCAGTGGATAGCAGACAGCCAGTCAATGGGGATTCATAGCAATAAATAAATAAATATCATACAGCTAGTAAAGTAAACACAGGCTTTGAGCCAGCTCTCTGCCATCAACTCTCTTTATAAGCCATTACTCCATAGGAAAGTTGAAATCTTTTTTGGACTGGAACCCACTGACTTCTTATTGGCTAAACAATTTAACAAACATGTCCGCACGGCTTTCCCTAGAATTCCCTAGAATTTCCCCAAAATTCCCTAAAATTTTGCCCTAAGTGATCAAAATTGCAAATTAGATGCCAAAAGTTAAGGACTGAAGAAAGGATGCTGCTAGAAGACTTGCTGAGAAATGAGACCTAACAAAAAGATAGGCAGAAGAATTACCAACTTCAACAGCAAGCTGAGGGTATTTGGTACGGGAAAAGCAGTCTCACATAGATGGACTTTCCCCCCAAGGGCTCATGGAGCACAGGAGGAAGAGTGATGCTAACAAAAATGATCTTCCCAAGAAGAGGATAAATTTTGTGATTTTTTTTTACAGGCAAGTATTTAACATATTTTGGAAAGATTTTTTTAAACAAAATGGCTATAATAAAAGAAGTCTGGTGTAAAAAAAATAAAAAAAGAAATATCACAGTAACATGGACTGTGTCACCACCCAGAAAACCTCATGTACTGAAAATAACAAAGAAGGAATTAGTGTGCATGCCTGTGATAAATGTGCACGTATATGTAGAAGTACTGTGGCTCCAATTAGACAACTGGCCATTGGATGTGAGATGAAAATTAAATAAACCAGGGGAGAGAAGAAAGGGGAAAAGACCACATGGGAAAGCCTTGGCGACTCTGTGTCTGAAAAACAAAAGCTATAGAAGAAAGGGAGATGAAGGACGCTGAAAGGAAAAGTAAAGATGGTATCACAAAGGAAATGTAGATTATCCTTTTTCCTTCTCCAGATGACATTGAGGCATATACTATGAATTTCAAAATAAGCCAGGAAATCAATATACAAAGCTAAAAAGGTGCCATAATTTCATTCGTGGGTTCTGGAAGGACTGTCATTAATGCTACCCTTGGCACCCTTTGGAAAATGACGCACAATGATACTCCACCCCTTCAGGCTTACAGGAGGTGAGGACACCCACCAAATAGGATTTGGTGCCACAGAGAAGCTTGTCCTTGATATGTAATTGTGTCCATGTTTACTATATCTTATTTCCTCTTACTCAAATATCTATTCAAATCACTTATGTTGAGTACCTGTACTATATATCAAGTATACCAAGGAAGGCCAGGAGGTAAATATTAGCCACAAATAAAAATATGTCATGAGATCAATTAACTAGTAAATTCATCTACAAATGCATTAGCACAGGGGCTTCATATATAAAGTAAACATGAACTAAGTTAACATTTATAAGATATTGAGAATAGTACTTGGCATATGAGAAATATGTATTAATTTTTTAAAAATGTGATTGGGTATATGTATTATATACACAATATATTTACCAGCTCAGAATATTATCTATTATTTTTTAAAAATCTATCTGAAAATGGGCTGCAAAGCCCTACCACAATGCTAGGTAGTTTTTACTATTTCCCTGTCAGAGACTTTACAGTTTTACAGTAGAATAAAATCTTTGGTTTGCCAAAGATATACCAACTTTAAGTAAATCTTTAGAGGTTGGCCTTTTGGCTTTTTTTATGTTGAAAGTAAATAGAGGAGTCTCAGGGATAAGCAATTGTTGCAATGAACTGATTTTAATTTTGTTATTGTTTTAAGTGCCTAGAAAGAAGGATGAGAAACAACAGGGAGAGAAGGTACTACAAACTGTGGAAGTACATTAAAGTCCTATCTGCTTATTTTTGAAGTCTAGGACTTCAAAAATAATCTAAACATAGGAAAGCGATAGTAATATTGTTTTTCAGACAAACAAGCAAAATTTGGCTGAAGCTAGAATGGTAGGGGATAAAACAAACACCTACCATCTCAATGGTTAAAAAAAAGTAGGCTCTGACCAAAGGAAATAAGGAAATCTGTCTTAGACAGGACACTGGGATTACCTACACCTGTGCTTCTTGAGGGCAAAGAGGCCCTGAACTCCAGAGTATCTTTCACTGTCTAGTTCCCCAAATTCACCTTATTGCTGCAGTCTGAATTCCCAGATGTCCAATTCATAGAATGGTAGAAGTCAAAGGTGTCCCAGCAATCATTTACCTCCCTTATTTTACAAAGAAAGAAACTGAGTCCCAGAGAACTTAAGCAACTTGCCCAAGGTCACACAACCAGCATTACTCAGAGTCATGCCCAATCTGCTTTCTGCCATACTACACTGGTATAACCAGTTTGTTTATCTTTAGAGTTTCCACCCAGCCATATCAGTACTGTCTCGTTGTCATTTATCACCAGCTCTAAACAGTCTCTTAATAATTCTTTTATTTCAAATATATCACAACCCTAGGATCCTGATGATATAATCACCATCCCAGTTTCAAATGTTTCAAATGTCAGAATTGTGAATTAAAGCATACCTCTGCCAAACTAATCACTACATGCACCTATTTTGGAAGTTAGTTGGTCTTAATGTTTAAGGCTGCAGTCTAAAGTTTCTGTAAGGGGCAATATTCACTTCACTTTAAAAAGTTGAGTATAGCTTAACTAATACATACTTGAAGAAGAAATATAAAGCATTTTAAGTGATATAATTACCAAAGATGGCCAAAGCCAGAGTAGCAACTTTACTCCTTCCTGGTGTTACCGATGGCTGAGTGGTGAGAAAAATGGATTGCCAAAGAAAATAATTTTCATTTATACCCCTACATTTTCCCTCACTTCTGTTTTTGTGTGTGCACACTTCTACACCTGAGTCTCTGCAAAAGCTATCGTCCATTTAGGTGATGATTGACAGGAAGTAGGGAGACAGAGCCAAGATAGACATCTGTGCTGCCCATTTGCCACTGCAGATTCTCTAAAGTAAAAATGTCCAACCTGTCAATCAATATTTTGGTGTTTTCATTAGATAATTATTTTTCCCTATCTAAAAGGTAATGATAAAGAAGCTATGAAACTTTCAATTAAAAAGGATTATAAAAATGTAAAATATTAAATATTGAAGGTTTATATCAAATTTTTTCAATCCTCAATTCACTTTGTATGCCCCTTTCAAAGTTTTTATGTTTTTATTCCCTGTGTTTGTGGTCAAGTTTTTAATATTAACTTATTCTTCTCTCAATTTCTAATAGTCGAATACTTGTCTTGCTGGAATCGACATAATAAACTTCAAGAACTGACAAAGATTAGCCCATTGGAAGCTGAAAGACTTTCAGAAACAAGATACTTGCCCTCCACCATTAAAAGGAAAGAAAGACGCAATTGGCGTCTTTATCTCTCTATATATACTTCATGTAGTTACACCATGGTTTTCTAATTCATTAATCTTTAGGATTCTTTCTCTTGCCTTAGGAATTGCACATCTAAAGTTGTAGAAAATTTATGAGATAAATGAGAGTTTAAGAGGAATCATTTAGATGTCTGAGTCAGGTGTTCTTCCTGATTATATATGAGATTATATATGTGGCCATATAAAGAGTCAAGTGCCTGTTTTTGCCCCAAGGTGAAATTTTTTAGATCACTTCTCTCCTTTTAGATTTTGTAAAAATAGAAAGATATGTTCTGTTAAAATAGCCCAGAGAACCAAGACCAATTTTTAAATATGTCATTTTATTCTGGATAGCACAAGGTTATGTTTTTCTGGAGTAACTTTACTTGAGTAGATGTGAATTTTGAGAAAATGGTTAACGTGATGGAATCTTCTAGGGCTATTTGATGTATGAATCTGTACACAACTACCACTTAATTAAGTGACTATGCCTTAAGTTCCAGTTGGTTGGATACTTAAATGTGAATAATACCTGGCCTATGTTTTCAGGAATTTTACAGTATTACACGGGAAAGAATGAAGTTGAAACACAAGTAAACAGTACATAAAGAAGAATATACATAATAACGAGAGATGCAAACAAATTATTTTAGCAGTCCAAATGAGAGGGAAGAACATGTGTGGTACTGGAGACGAGAAACGGCTTCGTGTAGTAGGTGACATTTAAAACATGCCCTGTAGGAAAAGAAGAATTGTGACAATTGGAGGGGAGTTGAGTCCTATGCTAAAGACACAGTATAATCAGAGGCAAAGAAGAGTTGTTTGTGTTGGAAGAACTAAGCATATTTAATGGGCTGAGAGAAGCAGATTAGCTGGAACATACAGTACTGGGAGACTAGTACAAAACCAATGTCTCCAAGATTTCCGCTTCATTTATAGTCAATAAGACGTCATAAAACTTTACTCAAGGCAAGACTATGAAGTATCTCTTCATACCAGCTCTTCCTCATGTTTATCATTTGCTCCATGAAGAAATAAGCCCCTTCTGGATGTGAAGAGAAATGATAAATAAAGTTTTAACCAGTTCAGCGTTCTGAGAACCTATTGCCTCCACCTGAGAGTGTTATGCTAAGGCACTGTTTGTACTTTCCAAAGAAAAAAATGACACTCCCCTAAAAATAAAAACCATAGCTTTGTATTGCCACAATCTACCTAATCTGTATATTTAAGGTGGTTATTTGAGTTGGATTATAGGCCTTTGTAACAAAAAGTTAAATGCAAAAGATATTAACATAAATCTACTACAAAATAGGTACAAGTCAACACCAGCTTCCAAGTCAAGAATATGATTGAGAAACAGTAACTTTTTCAAAAGGTGTAATTCCAGTAAAGTTACATTGTAGGATAAGGATAAACGAAATACAGTTATGATTCAGCCTTTCTTTGAGACTAATAACTAGTGCCAAACACTCACTGAGAAATTCACATTTCTTACAGCTTGAATTATCATTTATTTGCTACATTTTGTGAAATTTTAGCCTATACAAAAAAAAAATGTGTATGATTATTAACCAGTGGCGTTAGCAGGGAAGATTCTTGTCACACAGGCTATAACAAAGAGTTTTATGATTTCTGTACAATTGGAGGAGCTTGCCTCAGTATCTTCCCCAACCTGGAGGTAGCTCATTCACCAAAACACCAGGACACGGTTAGAGAAACTCAGTACCACAGAAAGTCACATGTCACATTGACACAGAGGACAGAGAAAAGTGTGAAAAATCAAGCACAAAGATAAGATATTTCACAGATAACAAGTCACTATATTACATAGGCATTTTTTGAAAAACATATTAAAGTAGGATATACTTTGTTAAATTTTTTGCTATGTGTATAATGTTACTAGTTTTTTAAAAAACTACCATTTGGTATTCTTGTTTAGAGATACATCGATGGGGTGGACTTGAGCTGTTAAGACAATATAACCTTGGTGCATAAAGTAGACACAGCAGGTAATCAGCATCCTTTATGGAACTTTGTTCAAATGGTGCTTAATTCTATTTGGGTGAGCTACTTGCTACAGTGTTCAATGCACTCTCGATTTGATACAAAAAGGGAAACTCATGTACCTGAATGCAACTTTAGTATTTGAAACTAGAACACACAAAAAATCTCTAGCTATTACATTACCACACAGATATTGCAACTTCAGGAACTCTGTCTCATACCAAGCCCTATTTCAGGGTTCATTGACCTACACAAAATCATTAAACCACAGAAAAGATTTATTAACCTGAAGTCTTCATTTATTTTATAACTTTTAGATGCTTACCAGGTACCAAGATAATGCAAGATAATATAACCCTTTCTGAATACTCTCATATCATTATCCCAGGAAAGAATATATTTAGGGTCTTGATATGGTAGACTACATTATCTGGAAATAATATTAGTTTTACTAAAAAGAGTGAATCTTAAGTTTCACATATTATTAGAGTTATAAATAATATCTGGATTATAAACTTACTAGCTGCCATTTGTTGTTTAATTTAGAGAGAAAGTGTGTTGGGGGGACATGTAAACATTAACTATAAAAATTAGATGAAAAACTCAAGAACAATATTAACCTGTTTACTTTCATACAATAGATGCTTCTAGAAAAATTGAGTTTATCCAAAATGTTGTATATTAAGTTAATTTTAAATATTAAGTTTGTGTAAAAACCCCACAGTCAAGAGAAGTGTTATGTTTTTCTGAAAAGGACTACAAAAGTAGAAATTCATAAATCTCACAAGTTTCTTAATTTACAATAGCATATCATTTTCACACTGGACATCAGAGTGATAGACAGGACCCAACCATTAGCTAAGCACATATGGTGATTTTATTTATACCAATTTTCCTGGCACCAGAAAGCTCTCATAATGACCCAAATTTCATGATATGATTTTAGTTATTTTAAAACTTAGATAGCTCAGTAATATGTACAAATTTTTAAATTTAGTCTCAATTATATAATAATTTCTCTGTAAGATAAGAGCATGAGATTTAAGTGGGAAACAATAACACATACATAACAGTGATTCAGATAGCTATCTTCTAGTAGCCTACTAATTTACAGGTGCTAGGTAGTTAGATTTTAGAAAAACACTTTTGTCCTATATTTGCTATAAATTTTTAAGTATCCTAAACCAGGATCAAAAGACTCCACTTTATTGCATTCTCTTTCAATGGATTCTTTACAAAGAATTCTTTAACAATATATTCCTTTACTGGCTTTATACATGCTAATTTCCATACATTAATATTTATTGAGGAAAAAAAACATAATCCTTATCTTTTGTAGGTGGATAAAGGATTTCACTGACAAAGTAAAATAAAACATCTCATTTACAGTCATGTTTTTCCCTCTCCTCCATCTTCTCAAAATCCAAAAGAAGGAAGGAAAACACACAGTAAATTATTGGTTTGATAATTCCTTTGCCTTGAGACCCTAATTTTTCTAATAACGAGAATTCTAAAATGACTACATTTTCAGTGTACATAATAATATCTGAAAATGTAGTTGAGTTTGTTTTTCTTTTAAAAATCTGAAGTTTTGTTTTCACAGAAAACCAGATGGTGTTTTGTTTTTTTTTTTAATTTGAGGGTGGTAGTAGAATTTTGTCTTGTTTGTTGTTGTTTTTTTAAAAAAAAAAAAAACAGGTGTGATAATCATTTTCTCCTGCTACTGTATTAGCACATTTAATTGCTAAGTTCACAAGCAACCCTCTCAATTCTTTTACTAGCAGATGGTGAGTGATTTTCAAAGAGGAGTAAGGATTTTTCAAGAACCATTTCAGAACAGTATGAGATCTGCTCTTTCCTCAATGGGTGTGTCAACCTCTGGTGAACACTAAGGGAAGTCACATAACAGCATCGACAGTGCATTTGCCTTTAATTACTTGACAGTTACCCAGGTTTTGTGAAATTACTCACGCATTATCTACCAAAGCATTATGTACTTGCAGTAACTTTCTTCGGATCACTTTATAACCATTAGCTTAATTAAAGCTTCACAATACTCCTACAAAATATGTATTAGAAAGTTTTACAAGCTTCTTTTTACTGAGTTCCCAGGTATATCACTGACAGAAATGGCAGTTAAATGTAAGTTCGGAACTCACAAGGATCAACATCTGCCTCTGAAATGGAAATGACTAGCTTTTAGATGAGGAGAACTGTCACAGACACAATTAGTCACTTCTCTTTTTTCCACCCTTCTCTTCTTCTTAGCCAATAGAACTCTAACTCTGTCCAGAGTGACCATTGTTTAAGAAAAATTATTCTGATGCTGTTTAGAACAGTAGGGAAGACTTTATTCATGATTGTTGCCATATAGGAGAGAGAGTGGGTTCAACAGTGAATGTAGCAAAAACAGCTAGGGATTTACAGCCACGTTCCACAGTGAAGAGGATAAAAAGTCCATATCTCCCTTGCAGCTGGGTGGGGTGTGTTGCATGGTCCTGAATAATAGTACATAAGGCAAAGTCTGCTGAATAATTTTGGAAATGTCTTCACTTTTCTGAAATATGCACTGCCTCTTTCCCTCCCTTCCTGGACATAATGCACCTTTATTTCGGCCACAGGGATTAAAGACACATGCTACAGACGATGAAACAGAAAGAAGGAGTCTAGGACACTGATGAAAATGTGGAGCGGTTGATGCAACCCTTATTCTTTGTGGGTCTCTTCCAGCCTCCATCTACAAAAGCACCTCACCCTTATTCCTCAGCTAACCCCCGTTAGCAACCTGGTGTGTGTACTTTCATATCTTCTCACATAATCCTGCACGAATCTAAATGTACACAGAAATGTTGTGTACAAACACATATATAGAATTTACTTTTCATTTATAATAACTGGGTCAAAGTATTAAACTTCTCTTTTCTCACATAATTCCTCATGGAAATCTCTCCAGGATAGCCAGTATAGCTCTAAAACTTTCCTTTTTTTTTTTTTATGGCTGCATAGTATGGATATACCCTATGGATGAGTGCTTTCTCTTCTGGTTTTCTGACAGAACAAAAATGCTATAATAGATATTTATTATACTTATATGTAGATGCTCTTATTTCTATGGTATAAATTCCCAACACTGAATTTCTAAATTTTTCCAAAGACTTGAAAGAGCCCATTTTCATCAATATATGAATAACTTTTTCTCTACATCCCTGTCAATAATTTGTGTTACTAGTCCTTTTTAATTTCTGCCATTCTAGTATTTATAAAGTTGTATCTGGTTTTTACTTTAATCTGCATTTCCTATATATAAATTTGAGCATTCTTTCAAATTTGAGCATTTTTTATTTGTTGAACATTTGTATTTACTTTTCTGTGGATCATATATTCATAAGATTTATCCATTTTTCTTAGGTTGTTTGCCTGCTAATTTTCTTGTTTATATAGATATTAACCATCACCATTACTTGTATTCTCCAGATCTGCTCTACGTTTATCAACTCTGTCTTGGGTATAGATTTCCATATGTAGGTTTTAAATTTTTAAGTGGTTAAATAAATCCTTTCTTTTTTCTTTGTAGGTAATGGGTTATTAGTCTTGGTTAAGATTTTCTTTTTTTTTTTATTGAAGTATAATTTATATACCATGCCATTACTCCATTTTAAGTGTGCAATTAAATGATTATTAGTAAATTTACCAAGTTGTACACCTATTCACATAAATCAGTTTTAGAGGATTTCCTTCCCCCTATTCAGACCCCTAATTCCCATCCCCAAATATATTTCAAGCATGCCCCTCCCCTCCACAATGCTCACCACATCCCTCAGATGTGGGTCTATCCCCTAACCCCCGAATCCCTTTGAGCACCATAGTGTTAATCAGTCAGTACCAATTTGACGGCAAGTACATGTAGTAGAAGAGAATATAGAATAAAGAATATGTAAATATGATGAATTAATATTAACATAGTAACTTCAATTTCTTCTAGAAGAGAATAACAATAGATCCCTGTCTTATACAATGTTCAAAAATAAATTTCAGATGACTAAAATGTAAAAAGTAAAATAAAAATGCATAAATGACTCAAAATATTGCTAGGTCGTGGAAACAATGCAAGTGCCCGTCAATTCATGAGTGGATTATTAAAATTTGGTATATGTTTACAATGGAATATTACTCAATTTTAAGAAACAACAGTGAGCTAACACTGCTTATATTATCCTGGATTAAGCTTAAGCCCATTATTCAAAGTGAGGTGACACAGACCCGAAGAATGGGCCCCACTTGTACTCACCACCAAATTGGTATTGACTGATTGACATTATGGTGCTTAAATGGTGGTAGTGTTCACTGGGGATTTTGGGGGTGCGGGGTGGACCCACATCCAGGGGATGTGGTAAGCACTGTGAAGGGGAGGGGCATGCTTGACGTGTATTTGGGGATGGGTAGTAGGGGTCTCAGTGGGGGCTGGGAAATCCTCTAAAACTGATTTATGTGAATAGCTGTACAACTTGGTAAGTTTATTAATAACCATTTAATTGTACACTTAAAATGTAGTAAAGACATGATATGTAAATTACAATTAAAAAAAATAAAAGTACTGATCCCCCCCCCAAAAAATGTTAAACTTTGGTAATTTGTATTCACTTACAACTGGACTCATTTTCCTAAGTGGAAATATGGTGATCTTATATTAGAAAATGAAACATTAAAGTGGTAAATGGGAATTTACAGTAGTAATTGGGATATAATATCCATGTGTCATTTATGAATACAAATTGCTTTATAATGATGGTATAAACATTCCTTACTAAAATCAGCACATTTATTTTTCAGCAAACAATTTGAAATCATAATGCCATCTCAGTTTTTCTGAGATAATTTTTTAAAAGTAATAATTTTTTTAATTTAACATTGCTTTCATTGGACAAATAATTACTGTCCTTATGGTGACAGGCCCTCAGTATAGTATAGTGAACATCTGAAAACTCCTTGTGGACCTTGAGCTCACCACCTAGTGTGGGAAGGTAAATGATAAATAAATGAACATATAAATATATAGCATATCAAATGGTGATAAGCTTTGAAAAACGAAAGTTAAGCAGTGTAAAGGGCAGATAATTTGGAGAGGACTAGTCTTACAGTTAGTGAAGAGCTGTGTGAGGGGGCTAATATTTAAGCAGAAAAATAAATGGCGTTATTTCCTTTATGTATTTTCATCAATTAAATTGCACTGTGGAATTCAGTTCAGATTGATAATAATGGTGAGTTGAAGTAGATAACGTCACTCTATCTGACTAATCAGAGGACATGTAGCCTTCCTGGAATGTTTATCTATGCTGTTGCAGGGAACAGCCCAGAATTATTAGATGCATCCATCACTTTCTTCACAGTCTCCTGACATAAATGTGAATTTTCTAGGTTGTTCTTGGGCATTCTCGGCACTTACAGTCAGAAGGCAAAAGGAAATATTTTCATATTTGCTTACAAGTGAAATGTCTTACTTTTGTAGACATAGGAAGTTATAATATAAAAACAACACAAAACAAAAAACTCCCTGGATAATGATAAAGAACATGATTTGAATTTCTGAACCAGGGCTTAGAGTGCCAGAAAACAGGATTCCTAACAAAGGGCAAGAACTGCACATGAATCTTGTAAAGAATATGTTTTGATTACTGACAAGACCATGGGGATTTCGAATAAAAATTTGAGAAATGGAAAAAAGTTAAAATGAAGAAGGCCAATGGTGTAAAGAAGGAAAAAGAACCAAAAGATTTCTGCATTGGAGAGAGATTTTAGATAATATATATGGGACCTCCTTCTTGAAGAGAGTTAATAATTCCTTTCATCTGACTTACAAAAATTCATCTGACTGTGTTTCAATATGTAAAGAATGTTTCAGTAAATTGTTTTTATAAATGTTTAGCCACCATTTTTCATTCTTATCCTCCTGAAATGTCTTTCAGGAATTTTTATCTTATGAGATTTTAATACCAGAGATGCACTATATATCTGTTTATGTACTGTATATGCATATTTATACCGATAAATTTCAAGTCTTGGAGAACCAATTTTTGCCCCCTTGAGGGCAATATGTCTCCCATTGATAATAAATACTAGAAATCAATAATTTTATTGTTATAGTAGTATTTTTCCCATTTTATACTTTTAGGGTATTTTGAAGGTAATAATTATTCTCAGAAAACAAAGATATATCAATCATGTTAGTTTCATTAAAGATTACCAAAAAAATGCTCTAAGGATTGCAGCTAAACTAAAAATTAAGCATGTACTTTTATTTGCAGAGCTACTTGCTGTCAATTAATGATAGATGAAATGCACATGAACTAAACTGTTATTATAAAGCAATAAAATGTTTACAGATTCAAGACTCCTTCAAGCATAAATTTTACCTCCAGCCTTACTGAGAACTAATTTTGCTAAAAATGACCACAGGTGGTCTCTAATCCTAGTATCTCTATTAACTCAATTAACTACCTGTGTAATGTTGATCAAGTCGTTTTACCTTAGGGTGACTATTAAGTTTTTTTTTTCTCACTATGAGTACTTTAAAAAACAAAAGTGAGTTCTTGCTATTTCTGGTAATATTAGCTTTTTGTGGGACTGAGCACATAAATCTCTTTGTGTGCTGCCATCAGAAAACTAAATCATACAAATTATTCCCTTTATTTGAATCATATTCTAAATAATCTATTAATTGTAATTTGTATCCCTGTATATCCTAATCCAAAACAGAGAATTGATTGGCCAAAGGGAACCCAGAGCTTAACAGGTATTGTTTTCATCTTAAATGAATAAATGCATTCTAGTTTTACAGCAGTTTTTACTATGCTTGATTGCTAGATCTCCATTTCCAAGTAGTATCTGATTCACTTTCTGTGTGCTGTTAATCACATGTCAGGGGACTAGAATTTGAGTTGGGTTTAATTTACCAAATCAATTCTTTAGTCTGAGATTAATGGCAGCCTCCTATGGAGCTTCCCATTAAAATATCCAAAGCTTGCCTGTGATTATTTCTAAATGTTATTGATATATCTTACAGTTCTATCATTCTATTATTGATGCTATAACCCTAAGTATGGTATCACAGTGTAACTCGTTATTATGAACCAAGTCCAACACCCTAAATATTAGAAAGAGTGAGCTATCTATTCAAGACTCCTATTTCCCCAGAGTCCTGCAAAAACTGTTGGAGAAGCCAATTTATTAATCACAGATTAAAAACATAAGTTGAAGTAAAACACATTCTTACTTTAAGGAAAAAAAGAGAAAATAAATTGAAAGATTGTGTTTTGTAAACCTCAGAAATTATTGTAAAAATCATTAGATTCACAGACTTGCTGATTCTTACAGTTCAGCAAGTCTCTTTCTTAACCCAACCAAGAAGTCAAGAAATACACTTTAAAATATCACTAGGAAAGATTGTTCTGGCTTCCCCCTATTGTACCTTTTGTACATTTCAGAAATAAGTAATAGAAATCCTACTTGAACAAACCTAGAGAAAATGAGAGTCCATTGAAAAGTTAGGGGTGTAGTGTACAGAATAAACCAATGGTTCCAAAACAAAGTTTCAGGATATACAGAAATGCAGCTGAGCTTCAGAGAACTCTTGGGTTCAAAAGACCCTGTTTTTGTCTCTCTGATCACATTGTCAAATTTAATCCTTAATCATCACATATTTGCTTCCTTAGTATACTGAAAATGTATAAAATGACAGCTTCCAATATCTATAAACTATATTTAAGACATCATTATTCCCAGTAAAATGTTTCCATGAAAGAATCCTATTAGCCTATCTTTAGTCAAATTCCTACTACAAGACCAATAAATTAACTTTGGCTAAATTATAGGGAGTGCAAAAGCATTGCCAATCCGATAGGCAGAGTTTGATGTGCTGATTGGTAGCAATTAAATTCAGTGCCTATACTTGGAGCAAAAGAAATATTGTTAGGGGTCAAAAGTCTTTATGAACATGGTTGCTACCATTTATTTAAGTGACTTATTTGGAATAGGACAGAGAACTTTTTTAAGAAAACAGAGGTCTTGAGTGAAGAACAGCATAAACACCCATTTCATCTGTGAATAGTTAAAATTTCACCAGAACCAGGTAGATATTCTTTACATTGAGGAGATTTTTTTTTTACATTTATAGCTTATTTGGCTCTAATTCTCATCTCTGGAGTTATGCCAATCAAGGTTCCATCATATTCCAAATAATATTCCAAAAATAGGTATACAAACATTATATATAAAGTTCTTTCAACTTTGTATTTGTGTATCATTCTGATTTGCAATATATTTATGATATTTTGATGACAAGGAACTGCACAAGACCATAAGAAAATAAAGACTGAAATGAAATAATTAAGTTTTACTTCAATGATGACATTATAGCTCTATTATTTCAGCTGACTTTTGATTTGTTTTTAGTAAAGATGTAAAATGTTTTCCATAATGTTTTATTAAAAGCACACACTTCTCACATCAAAAGCTTTTTTTTTTTTCCTGTATCACACTAATTCATCCTGATGGGGTTCACAACATAAATCAATTGAGGTGTTTATTATTTATTTTAGATTCAATTGTATCATCTTTTAGGATATTTCTCTCATCTCATTTCCTTTATGACTTTAAAACTAAGACATTTGTGAATTTGTAGCTCTCATATGGTTTACATTAATTGTCCAAGTTTACATTCTTCCAGTCATAATACTAAAGTATTATCTACTATATATCTAATACTTAAGTAATATTAGATACATAAGAAATATTAGATACTTACCTAATACTTAGGTACTATCCACTAGACAAACTATAATGGAAACTCCCATCACTCAACCCATTTTTACCTATTTTTAACATAATAAACATTGTGAAATGTGTTTGGTATTTGACATACATAGTAGCATATATTTTGTTGATTAACGACTTATTAACTATATGCAACAAGACTGACATTTATGTTTCTTTAGGTTTTGATGTATTTTAGTAATCCCATTATTATCATTATTATTTATATCCAGGTCACTCTCCAGCCAAATGAACTCTAATATGAGGAAATTCCTTTGTTCTACTTTCTGGGACCATTATCCCCTTCTCTACTTTTAACCAACTTTCCTGCATTCCAAAGATTGTGCTCACACACCTTATTTTAAAACCTGAGAATGTAATTTAACTTAGATATAAAAATAATGTACTAGTATTGTTAAATAAACTCTACTATATTATTCCCTGAATAGATTTTGAATTAATTTGCGGTGACACTTGTTATGGGTTAAATTGCACCCCACCACCACACACACCCCCAAAGTTCTTGAAATCCTTATTTCCTGCCCTGTGACTATTTATTTATTTGGAAACATGATGTTCACAGCTGATCAAGGTAACACCAGTTCATTAAGGTGGGCCCTAACCCAGTATAACAGGTGTTCTTATACAAAAGGGAAACCTGGACACAGAGATAGACACTTAATGAGGGAAAGAAAACAATGTGAAGACACAGGGAGAACACTACCAACAAGCAGAGCAATGTCTGAAACTGTCAGAGCTAGAAGAGGCCTGGACAAGAGTCTCCTTCATGATCCTGAGAAGGAACCTACCTTTCCTATACCTTGATTTCAGACTTCCATCGTCCAGAATTGTGAAACAATGCATTTGTGTCATTTAAGCCACCAAGTTTGTGCTACTTTATTATGACAATCCCAGGAATCTACTACTAATATACTAGTGTAATCTCAAGATTATAGATTTTTTCCACTTTAGAACATATAGATTTAATGTAATTGAGCAGGTTCATCAAAATATTATATATGTCTTCTTTGGATATATCATAATCTTATAAGAATTAATAACTTATACAAAAATGATATTGTACTAAGCCCTATGCTTTCTACTTTGCCCCATTAATAATTTTTATTGACATTTTAATTACTCGTGGCTATTTTAGAATGGGTACACATTCTGAACTTATTCTTTTCTTATTAAAACATTATGATGTATGCAGGATTCCTATTTTAAAATTTGAAGATTATCAGCCATGTTCCTTTGGAGAACAATGGATTTAGTTAGTTCTTTACCTATTTATTATTATTAGTTTAATTGGCTGATTTTATACTGTCAGTAATTTTATAAATTTTTATTCCTTTTTAAAAATCAGAAAATGCCCAATTTAAATCTAATTTCATAGTATTTAATAATATTCTAGGAAGTAGAAAACACATATTTTAATTCTATTACCAGAAAGACAACTCATTTATTTTGGGCCACATATTAAATCTCTAACAGAGAGTTATGGGATGGCAAAAATATAAAAAGGATAAATGACAAGAAAACATAATTACTGCGTGAAATGTATCAAGTAAAATATTAAATATTAAACAAAAATCCAATCATTTTGTTTTAAAAATGAATGATGCCAATGTCTATACATGTAAGACTTGAGCAATTTTTCTCATTTTTTCCAAAAAATCTTGTGATACCTTTTAAAGATTGAGAAACTAACAATTCAAATGGATTCCTTTCCCATTCAAGTATACAGTGTTGCTTCTTTTTCTTTAAAAAAAAAAAAAATATTCTATGACATACTCCAAGGACTTTTTCCAACCTTTATTCAACTTCTTTTTTTCTCTAATGGTGTTTAAAAAGTACTGTGCTACATTTATACGTGCTTAAACAATTCAACAGTTAAGCAATCTTTGGAATTTAAATAAAACTTGCTATTGTGCTGATTCTTGCTAAATGCTATTGTATGTCCTAGTAGATCAATTGAATGCATTTATGTATCACGTTAAACTGTGGACAGTTACCAGAAACTGCATCACTAGTTCAGGTTAACTTACTATCTTGAGAATAGCTTCATTCATAATTTTGTCTGTTTCTCATCAATTTAATTGAGCATTAGTTTATGTAGAGTAAAAGTTTTCCAGTGACTTGTGATAATTTTATTAACCTCTACAATCACCATAATGATCAAGATCCAGTACATTTCCATTATCCTCCCTCCATCCACCCCCTCCAATGAATTTCTCATGCCCTCTTGCAATATAACCCTCCCTCTACCCTTGGACTCAGTCAACGGCTGACCTGCTTCTTGTCAGGTTAATTCACATTCTATATGCATCACTTTGTTTCTGGCTTCTTTTATTCAGTATGATTTTGAGATCCACTTATGTTGTGGTACGTATCAGTAACTTCTTTCTGTTTTTTTGTGGGATTCATCCATTCATCCATTTATATGTTAATGGACATTTGAATTATTTCTTGTTTCTTACTATCATGAATTGTGCTGCTATGTATACTCATGTACATGTCTTTGTGTGGATATATTTCTTCATTTATTTTGGATAAGTATCTAGGAATGGAAAAGCTGCATCATGTGTTAGGAGTATGTTGAAGTTACTTAAGAAGCTGATATAATCAATCAACACATGTGTACATATGGAAATAACACTCATCAGAAATCAAGTGGGTGGGGCGGGGGAGGAAGGGATGCATAAATTCACACTAATGGGTATAATGCACACTATCTTGGTGATGGGCACACTTATAACTTTGACTCAAATGGTATAAAAGCAATTTATGTAACCAAAACGTTTGTACCCCTGTAATATTCTGGGGAAAAAAACATATATAGCTATAGCTTCCCTACATAACTCAACGACTTTAACGTGGATCATCCTAACTCCAATCATGCTGCATACTCCTCTTTTGGCTCACAATCATGCGCATGCATGTGCCGAATCTAGTTGTCACCTGCAGCTCTGCTTATTTTTGTGAATAAAGACACTTGTCTGAAAAATAACAAAAAGAAGTTGGGAGAGTGGTCACCCTTGGGAGTGAAGGATAGTACTGGAAGGAAATACGAGGAGGGCTTCTGGATGCCTTTAGGTCTGTTTTTTTGTCCTTGGTCTTGATCACATAGTGTGTTAATTTGTGAAAATGCACCAAGCTATATACTTACACTATGTGCCCTTTTCTACGTGTGTATTATATTTCAATAAAATGTTTTATAAGGGAAAAAAAGAAACTCACAAAACCTTTAACAAAGCATTTGTACAGTTTTACATCCCTGGCAATGTATGAGCATTTCAGTTTTTCCAAAGCCTCACCAAATATTTGACCATTCTAGAAGATACCTGGAAGAATATCTTTATTCGTTTTAATTTGTATACTTCTTATTTTAATTTTTTCTGCTTAGAATTTTTTTCATGTGCTTAATGGCCAGTTTTACATTTATTTTATCTAGTACCTTTTGAAATATTTGCCTGTTTCTAGTCAGCTGTTTTCCACTTCATGATTGACTTGTAAGTTTATGACACATTTTGAGTTAATGCTGTATATGATGTGAAAGCAAAGTCAATGTTCTTTATATTTCACATAGATAGATTCTGCCCAGAGATTGAGTGGTTTGAAGAGTTGTTCCAAAAAGTTTTCTTTTCCTTTTGATTGACTCGGCACCTTTGTTGAAAATCGATCAGCTGTTATGGGTAAGTCTATTTCTACATGCCCTATTCTGTTCAATATATTTAGTCATGTCTGAGTTGCCAGAACACTATTGTAAGTAGTTTAAATCCTCCAATATTTTTCTTCATTTTAAAAATTGTTATGAGTAGCTTGATGGTCATTTTACACCAAAAAAACTACCTCCAATTTTTATTGGTATTGCTTTGAGTCCATAATCTATTGAACACTTTTGTGGGGATTGTCACTTTAGTCATATTAAATATTTTAATCTATAAACATGGTTTGTTCCATCATTTCTTAGGCTTTCTTTAATTTCCATCAACAACATTATGTAGTTTTCAGTTAAAGATCTTTCACGTCCTTTGTTTGATATAAACCAAAATATTATACGTTGCCACTACTATAAATAAATTTGTAAAAATGATGCCATGACATAGCGCAGAATGCTGTGCATCTATCTATATAATTCACAGAAAACTATAACGTGCGTTGGGTAGAAAAGAGTATAAGTTTTGTAGTCTAACAGATTTCATTCAAGTCTGAAAAGTATTTTCTGTACATTTTATTAAACTCTAAAATGTTTATGAGGATAATATGTATAGTTTATTTGTTCAGATTAAACTAGATTTCACATAGAGAATATTAAATACCATTGTATTTAATATCCCAAGTTGCAAATAGAGTAACAATCACTTTTCCTGATAACTTCCACAGAGGATGGAAATGCACTTTTTCTCTTTCTAGTTCATGAAACAACTCCAATGCCTGCTAACACTACACTTTCTATTTTTCACATCCTGTACATACTGTCTTATCATCCCTGGAAAAAATCAGATTACTATGCAAACAATTATAGAAATACTCTCTTTGGTCTTTTCTTCACATAATATATGTTTTTCCAGCTTCAACCATTTCTACTGCACATATTATAAATAAGTATTTTAAAATCATTTAAAAAATTTGATTTTAATGCCAGTAGTTTATGAAACCAAGAAGTACAAAAGACAAATCATAATACATATTACAGAAAACCTAACGCTGTACATCAATTGTTAATGTAGAAAATAAGACATTCTCACTGATTTAAGGATTGTGTCCTTTGAAGCAACAATAACTTGAACCATTAAAAAGCAGACCACTCCATTAAACTGAAAGGAAAGCAGTGAATTTAAAAAGCAATACCTAAGGAAAACACATATTTTCTAATCTCTGCTTTTAGATCTCCTTTTGCCTTTGATAGATGATGAAAAGCTGAATTCCAAACAAAAATGCAACAGGGATTGCAAACCAATGCATCAACCTGTTTTGCATACCAGCAGGGGCTACAAAAATTTTTTAAAAAAGAAAATATATGAGATGCTGCTTAAATGTAAAGTGGGATAAAAATGAGAAAAACAACCCAATCGAGTCAATTGGTATGCAACAAACTCTTTTCCTAATGGCAAATGAAACTTGTTTTTCAGTCATTCTATTACTTGTCAAAAATATACTAAAATATGATCTGAAACTAGTCACAATACTTTATCACAATACTGAATTCTTCAGCTTCTCCAAATTCTGGGCCCTGGGTGTGCATGTGTGCACATGCATGCATGCTATGTGAGTTGGCATGTACGTGTGTGCACACATGCATGTGTGTTTGTGTATGTATGCATATGTGTGCATGTGTTTGGGCTCCATGATAAGGGGCCTTGGCTTCTTGAGGGCCCCCATCCCACTCAGATCAGAGGCAATATGAATCATTGGGAGTTTTAGTCTATCTCTGTGGGTTTGCAGCTCATACTTTTGGGTTCCAGTTTGTGCTTGCTCTGACCATCCAAATGTTTTATCTTTCTGTCCCAAATGCCTGCCCTGTGATTTAAGCTTTAACATCAATCAGACAGGACCATAACAATCAGATAGGACGGCTTAACCAGCTCTCACAATTGCCTTAGATTCACTATTGTAAATAAATTTAAAAAATAATTCCATAACGTATCAAATGCCTCTAGCACATCTCTCATTAAATCTTAACCGAGACATCATATTTTGCTAATCCTACCCAAGAAAATCAGCAACTATAAACAAATATATAGCCATTTTTCTGTCATTACTGAGTAGAACTTAAAAGCCTTTAAAATAATTAAATGATTATGCTATGGCTATAAATCTATTAAGATGTAGAAGAAAGTACAAATGATTTTTTCTGTTATGTGGACATTTTCCACAATTATATAAGGCTTGGTAAGGTGTGCATTGTAACTTTATCCAAAAGGTTAATAGTTCCATTTAACAGATTGACTAGAGCTCATTGACTCAAACTTTTAAGAATTAAACTTTGAATGGTCATAGAAAATACCTCTCTCCTTTCCCTTTAATACTTTTCAAAGAATGTGTAATCCATTGTTGCCATTTCCTTTCCCTGAAGGAGATAACATTGCTTTGAATTTTTATCGAAAATGAAAGGGCACACTGGAAAAGAAAATTAATTTTGACATGTTTTACTCTCAAGAAAAATCCGGACTTTAGTAGCTCTGAATCTTATCAGAAAAGTTCCCTGTAGAAGGATTAACTATGAAATTGAGCCAGGATTTCAAAACTACAGATTTTATGAAATATAAAATAAGGAAGCCTTAAGTATTCCTTTGTTAAACTCTACGTTTAATGGATGTTAGTTTGTCCTAGTTTTACTGACTTAACTGAAAATAAAAGCCCGATATGACAAACTTTCACAGGTAAGAGTCTCTTTAACTACCCTTCAACACAAGTAAACTAACTAACCAGGATTATTAACTTACAGTGTCAAGTCAGGTCTAAAACTTAGAAATGTGGCTCAATTTGGAAACCGTAGGAAAATAAATTTATGAAAACCATGGAAGAGGGTCATTTTCCTTTCTCCTGATTTCTCCTCCCAATCTCTCTACACACTTTTATCTCACACTATTTGTTCTGAACTGCAGGATAAAACTTCTTTCCCCAAATACAAAAAAGAGGCTAAGGAAACCTTTCAAATGGAATGTTACTGCCAAGAAAAGTATTGGTCACCAGAAAAATCTGCTTAATATGAGAGAAAAGCATTAAGTTTAGCTAGTCAAATTAGCATATTTAAGAGACATGGCCATATAATATTCCATTTTGCAGATGTACCAAAATTTCTTTATCCATTCATCCATTGATGGACATTTACTTTGATTCCAAATCTTGGCTATTGTGACAGTCCTACAATAAACATGGGAGTACAGATATCTTTTTCAATATTTTGATGTTTTCCTTTTAGATATATACCTAGCAGTGGGATTGTGGGGTCAGATGGTATAGTCATAAAAAATAATGAAATCCTGCCATTTGCAACGCATGAAAGGAACTTGAGAACATTATGTTACATGAAATAAGCCAAGCACAGAAAGACAAATCTAACATGTTTTCACTCATATGTAGAAGCTAAATATTAAAAACAATTGCTCTCATGGAGACAGAGAGTAGAATGATGGTTACCAAAGGCTGTCAATGTTAGTGGGGAGGTAGGTTATTTTAAAAACATGATACAAGAAAAAAATGTTAAAAAAATGTTGAAAAAATTGATGTATTCATATCATAATATAAAATATAGCACGTAAAAATTTGTAACAGAGATAAACACCAAATTGTAAAAAATATTTCCAACATCTAAGATAATCAATTGTTTTATTGTCTAGAATAGAAATTGAACTACAAATAAAATATAAACAAATAAAGAAATCAGCAGCAAATGGCAAATGTGATCCTTTCTAACTGACTTAGCTTTAGCCATAAGGCAGATGTTGCTTTACACATTATTTATTACATCAGTTATAATGATCAATGCATCTTATTGTTACATCAATTCAGTTAATCTTCAATAATATGAGGTAAGTACTGTTATTGTTCCCATTGTTTGGGATGCCTCTGATACCACATACAATTTTCCCAGTTCATGCTTGTTTATTTCAGGTCCTGCTGAGGTACTCAATTCTGTGTCACAGGCTTTTCCGTCTCACACTGTTGCAACTCCACAGCGCCACACCTGGTGCCACGGTGCATACTTCTTTCATCCTTCCAGTTCTCTGATGGCTAGGTGTGGCATGGCTACAGACCTATGGCTCTTGACAGACCCATGCAACCTCTAATGTGGCACTTTACCAATGTGTAGGCAAGGGAGGGGAATCTTTGAGTAAATTTTCCCTCATGTCAATAACTGCAGGTGAACAAGTGACAGGATGGCAGAGAAGGATGTGTGGAGTGAAACGAAGATGAAAAACAAGGATGTGCAGGGTTTGGATAAGACTGTAAAAAATACAGATCTTTAGCCTAAAAACAATTGGAAACATGATGCTGATTTGAAGTTCCGTGGTGATATTATCAAGTTGGTGTCTTACTAGAGGTAATATTATTGGGTTTGTGTTTTAGTAGTGAGTAAACACCCTGGGTGGAGTTAGGGAAGGAAGCATGAAGGACTGAATTAGGGAGAGCAGATATTCAACTATATGACATAGTGTATAGTGAATAGATAATACTATCTTGGACTAAGGGTAAAATCAGTAGAAATGGAGGGAATGTAACAGATTCAGATGACAAGACTACTCAAAGAAATGCAAGTATACATAGATTCATAATACAACTATGAATTAATTTTTTAATAAAGTCATTTTTGTTTTCTACAAATTACTTAAATAAAATAATAATATCTATAATTATATAAAATAATGTCTATAATGTCTATTTGAATGGCAAAATGCAATTTTCTACTGAAAAATTACTGAAATTTAAGAGCGAAACACTGTTATTTCCAAGCAACACAATTTCTCATTTCTCAGGCAAAAATGTGCAAAATTATAGGAGGAATTATTAGTACTCCTTTCTAAATATACTTTAAAAATATCTCTTCCATGATCCAACTGCTTCCCAGGAACCAGAATGTTTTCATGACAATTGAAAAACTTTAACAGGCTTCAGGGCAATGTCTAACCAACCTCACTAAAATGCTGTTTTTAAAATGAAGTGCTGAATGGAATCCCTCATAATGTGATATTCTGTTGTAGGATGTCATTTTGTGACTTTTTCCACTTGTGTGATACCATCTTGCTTCAAGACTTTTTTTTTTTAAATAGCTCAGCAATTCTATTCAACAGAGAAGTTCCCACTAAATATTTTGCAGGCAATGATTTGCTACCATATACTTTTAGAGCTTTTTATTAACAAATTTTTACATCAACAATTTACAAAACATCCCTTCCCCATGCATTGCAATAAGCCAGACGTCTCCCACCGCGAAATGTTAAAAGAGAGGAAAACCCACTGGGAGTGGGGGCAAGAGTTGGCACATGTGACGGCCATGGCCATTTTTAAGTCAGATTTAGTGGCACTGAAGGTGGATTGCTTTCCTGTGTGGGAACACATATACTGTACAAACTTTTACTGAGAATTAGGAAATACTGTACTATTCTTACTTCTACAATAAAGGCATCAATTAGACAAGTTGTTTCCTCTCAGTACTTCACTATAGTAAAGGTAAGCATGAGTCATAACAGTATCAGTTCTATTGATAGCACATTGTATCCATAAAAACGACAATACAGATTGAAACATTCTAGTCACACACACACAGACATGGACACAAACACACACATTTTTTGCTGAATTTAAAACATTCATGACCAAAAGGAAATGTGTATTTCATTCATATTTGAAAACAAACTAAAATATAAATTTTGCCCCTTACCTCACACCCACAGCAACTATTACAAAAGTGTCCTTAGACAATGTGCTTGAAGTCAGAGGTGGGCTATGGGCAGTGTCCTACTCTAACGTGACTATATCCCCATGCTGAGACACCAGCAGACACTATATATGTTGTCAGATCAACAGTCTCTTTGCAGGTCACTTTTCTCAGCCTTCCATGACAAGCTTGTTTATTTTTTCCAATTAACAATGATAATGTATGAAAACAATCCAACTGCTTTTTTTAATTTTTTTTATTTCAGCATATTATGGGGGTACAAATGTTTAGGTTATATATATTGCCTTTGCCCCACCCAAGTCAGAGCTTCAAGAGGTCCATCCCCCAGACGGTGCGCACTGCACCGTTAGGTGTGTATATACCCATCCCCTCCCCCACAGCGGCCAACACCAATGAATGTCATTACTTCACGTGCACTTAAGTGTTGATCAGTTAATACCAATTTGATGGTGAGCCAACAGCTTTTATAACAGCTCCCATCTCCTGTACAAAGCAAGAGTCATAACTGAGAATGTAATATTTCCCCCCTTCTCTGTAATATCACTTTGTTTTGATCTAAACTTGAATGCCTGGAAAGAAAACGTCTAATACAGCACACCACACTTATCCAAACAGTGCAGTTCACTTCAGTTTAAATTTTTTTGGGGTTTACATTTTTGGTGAATAAGTGTTCATATGTGATGGAATTAGAAGTAAGACAGAAGCCTGGTGCATTGGGAAATATTTCCTTTATTTTTAGAAACTAAAACAAATAATAACTAGTTTTTGACATAGAAGAATTAGTGATTTCTTACAATATTGAGTAAAACTTTTCATCTTAGTTAAGAAAAAATTCACACCACTTTGCATTCCTTTAATATTTATGATGTTTCAGTTAATTTAGGTATGGCTTTCAAGTTACAAGTAAAAAGTTTAAGTTTTAAATTTTGAAATTACACTAGTATCACCCAACATATTTAGAGAGTTGGTAGGCTTTTGAGACTAAGTGTCTTTGCAGAGCATACAGTCAGCACAGTGAAGTTTCAGACAATTTTTTTAGTCACCAGACATGCTGTCGATCATATAAATGGTTATCCTTTGCCCTCAGTCCATGCACATAAAATTCTGATTGATGTCAATGGGATCCATGTGTGGCTTTTGAGGGCACTGAAGTTTGAAACTTTATGGAGTGTTCAAAATATCTTTGAAGTCCATTTTCTGAGGAGAAATGCAATGTTTGAAAAGTAGTTCTTCAGGGCTTATTCTTATCCACCGAGAACAAGTGTACATTGCCTATTTTATATGCAGTGTTAGCCTGGAACTGCAAAACACAATATGGAGAGTGAGTAAATGATTTATAATGGATTGTTTCAGTTCCTTTCAATTCCTAGATTTATAGCCTTGGGGGGACATAGTGGCAAACTGTCCACTTCTCTTTTTGAACATTCCTATTCTTGAGTTTATTTTACTCAGCTGCGATAGTGGTACATATTTATTTATTTTTTTGTAGTGTTGCTATAGATCAAGGTCATTATTTCATTGACATTGTCTACAAAATTCATCAACAGAAATCATCATTACATTAACAAAAGAATTAGTCAATTTCATTTTAAAGTCATGACCATGCTTTCACAAAAACTTCATATTTTTGGTGCTTGTCATGATAAATATATTTAAGTACTCAGCAACTAAAACTTGAATTTTTTCCAAGAGCAAGAGACAGGAACTGAACAAGGTAAATATAAAAAAACTATGAAAATACAAGTGACGGTTTGGCTCAGGAGATCCCAAGTACATAAATCTACTGCACAGCATATGATATAACATTTATAAATTATAATATAAAAGTAAGTAAAATCAATTGTTTTAATATGAAGTACAATTTTTGAATAACCTAGGTTTCTTATATAACAGGGAAAAAATCACGTAAGCATTAAATTGCCAAATGAAATTTAAAAATAAGGCAAAGAAGAATTATTTAATCCTTTTTACCAAACATCCAATTATCTACTTGAATCAGCAGATTCTTGAATAAAATTCATATCATGAATAGACATAATCACACTTTTTATATTTTGCGATTTTTTTTCTTTTTTTTCTTTCAAAGTATTATGGGGATACAAATATTTTTGCTTATATAGATCGATTTTATAATGCTTGAGTCATGGTTGTAAGTGTGCTCATTACCCAGATTGTGTTTTTTGTACCCATTAGGTAGGTTATTACCTATCCCCTTCTTCTCCCTCCCCCCTGCTTGATATCCATTGAGTTTTACTTCCCTCTATACACATCTGTTAGTTTCAATTTAATAGTGAGTATATGTGTTGTTTTTCCATTCTTTAGACACTTCACTTAGGATAATTCCATTAAAATTGTTACAAAAGGCATTAAATCATGCTTCTTTGTGGCTGAGTAGTATTCCATTGTATACATATACCATATTTTGTTAATCTACTCCTTAATTGATGGGCACATTGGTTGATTCCACATCTTTGCAATTGCAAATTCTGCTGCAATAAACATTCATGTGCAGGTGTATTTTTGATAAAAATGGCTTCTTTTCCTTTGGGTAAATATCCAGTAGTAGTGGAATTGCTGGATCAAATGGTAGGTCTTCTTTTAGTTCATTGAGGTATCTCCATACTGTTTTCATAGAGGTTGTACTAATTTGCAGTCCCACCAGCAGTGTAGAAATGGTGCTGGGAAAATTGGACAGCCACATGCAGAAGGATGAAACAGGATCCATATCTCTCACGACTCACTAAAATTAATTCAAGATGGATAAAAAACTTAAATGTAAGACATGAAACCATAAGAACACTAGAAGAAACTGTCAGAAAAACTCTTCTAGATATCGGCCTAGACAGAGAATTTACAAAGAAGATCCCAAAGGCAATCACAGTAACAATAAAAATAAATAAATGAGACTTAAGTCACACTTTTTAAAAATCAGAAACAGAATTGTTCATGTTATCTGATACCTCTACCTTTCCCTACCAGAAGATATAAATGCCATAATCCAAGTCAAATCTCTTGAATTTTGTCTTTTTTAGCTAACTCTTGTTTTCAATTTGGAGCCTAATTAAATTGTACTTAGAGCTGCTGAATCTATGAAGCTTTACAGAGAAATCTTTGTCACTCTGCTGCTTTTTGGTCTTACTATGACCACGGAGGCTCAATGTTCTTGACAGTTCATCCAATGTGTGAACCTGGTAATCCGTCTCAACCAAAACTGAAGGAAAATGCTTGATCAGCAATCAAGAAACAGGACTTCAGACAGAAGAAAAGGAAGTGACAGCTTTTCAACCAGAAGCAAACTTTTACATTTGGGAAGATTTTCAGATGAGTATACAGAAGTTATGATGAAAATAACTAAGTCAGAAAATAGGAAGTGAAATGCAGAAATGGAGACAGGAAAGGGAAGGAGAAGGCAGCAGAGACACAATTCGGTTACTTTTTAATTTTAGGTAGCACAGAAAATCTCTTCTTCTGCTACTTTATCCCTTTCATGGCTTCATCGTCAATGCGTACCTAATCAGGGAAGACAACTGCCAAGCTCATTTTCCTTTGGTAATGCCTTATCGCTGAAGTTCTGCTGGACAGCTCCTACCAGTCACGCCAGATCTACTCCACTCTTCTGTATCCTGCTGTGTGCTCCTGGACTGTATCATTGGAACCTCTGGATTCTGGCTTGTAATCAGTTGGAGCCAATAGTAAGAGATCAAAGAGGAGGAGAGCAAGGTGCCTCTCTCCCTCTGGGATTCACACTAGCTGGCTACTGAAACATCATCTTCTCCATATAGGATTTCATATCTAACCCTTTTCTTGTCCCATTTAGTCTAAAGGTTTTAAGCTGCCACCGAGAGCTCCACTTTCTGTCCACACACTTGCCAATTGTTCAGGTGTTTCTACATTCTTTCGACAACATGTCCCTTTATTAAACACATCACAAATTACTCAATATGAGACCAGGACATGACATGACATGACATATTAGAGGCTGAGCTTTCTGTTTCTCTGGTTTCTCCAGTATCTGCCTTAACAGAACCTATTCATTTTTCATTAAGAAAAGAAGGTAAAAGGGAAAATATTAGTAATAGAAAGAAATGGTCATAGTAGTATTTCAGCTAAGTCATAAGCTGGCAAGAGAAATGGAGGAGTAGCACATTAAGAAAAATGAGATTATAAATGGAACTCTGGCAGAGCCAAGGAATGTTACATGGGAATTTCCGAGTTGACAAAATCTCATGGTATCTGTTAGGTAGATTTTTACCCTTCCCCTCCTCCCACAGCCCCCCTTCTAGATTTCCAATGACTTTTATTTATCTCTGTGCCCATGTGTGCACATCAATTAGTGCCAAATTATTAGAGGGTACATGTGGTATTTGTTTTTTCATTCTTGAGATAGTTCACTTAGAATAGTGGTCTCCAGTTCCATCCAATTTGCTGCAAAAGACATCAATTCATTTATTTTTATGGCCGAGTAGTACTCCATGGTGTGTATGTGTGTATGTGTGTGTGTGTGTGTATGTGCTAATTTTGTTAACCCACTCATGGATTGATAGGCACTTCAGCTGATTCCACATCTTTTGGATTGTGAATTGTGCTGCAATAAACACTCGAGTACTACAGGTGACTTTTTGATAAAATGACTTCTTTTCTTTTGGGTAGATACCCAGGAGTGGAATTTCTGGATGGAATTTCTGGAAAGGTCTATTTTTAGCTCTTTGAGGAATCTTCATACCGTTTTCCATAGAGATTTTACTAATTTGCAGTCCCACCAATAGTGTATAAACATTCTTTTCTCTCTGCATCCATGCCAGTATCTATTGTTTTTGGATTTTTTAATAAAAGCCATCCTAACGGGTAAGGTGATATCACATTGTGATTTTAATAGATACAATGAACACTATTGGGGTGATGGGTGCACTAATAGCCCTGAATTAAGCATTATAAAAGCTATCTATGTCAAAAAATAGTTGTACCCCCCTTAATATTTTGAAATTTAAAAAAAAGTTTCTGGCCAATCTTATTTTTTCCATAGCATTCCCTTATATTTAAAGATAAAAAAGAAATAATAATTTATATCCCAGGGAAAAATATTCTAAAATACAGAAATGAGAGGCAAATATAATCTTTCTAATACAATTAATTCTCTTATTTAGAAGCAACTGCAGTATAACGGCAAGAACATTGACTCTGGAGCCAGATTTTCTGGGCTAAAATCACAAGGTCATTAGCTATATGACTTTGGACATGGTACATATGCCCTCTGTGCCTCAGTTTCCTCATCTGAAAAATTCAAAAATAATATCTGCCTTATACTATTGTTAAAACACCAAAGCTTTTAGAGCACTTCCTGACACATATTAAGCACTCAATATATGTTATCTACTGACCGAAAAATATGAAAAATAAAAATAAATAAAATCTAACTTTTTAAACTAAAAAGAGGGTGAAATAATTATATCTATTTCATTTTTAGATAAAACAGAATGTTTCTGAAGAGTAACAAGCTAGGCACTTGGGGAGGTAACATCTTAGATTTGGGTGATATAAAAAAGGTGATTTATCTTCCTCTCCAAGATAAGCCTTCTTTTGTGCTGTGCTCTTCAATTAATTTTGACTGACTACTGGGTCTTCCATATCACAACAAAAAGCTCTGAACACAATCCCATCACCATTCCACTTAACCTCTCCATGAAGTCTACCAGAAACAGTCCATCGGAGTAAGATGGTCCAAATACTGTTTCTCCCATGCAAAATAGCTGGCAACATTTCTGTTTCTCTGCCACATTCTCATTCCCAAAGCTATCATTCTTTATTCCTTGGGATAGAATGCTACCCAGTTGGTACCATGGATATACAGAAAAGACTGGAGTAACTTGAGAGAGTAAAAACAAAAGACTAGACTCAATTTTTAAAGAATGAAGTAGCCTAAATGTCTACCAATGAGCCAAGGTACCACTTTGAAGGTAATGAACTTTTGTGCCTGACTAATGTAAGTCCCACTTGGGGCAGGGCAGGGAGGGGTGGGTAGTTCCAGCAATTATAAACAACATATTATTTACTCAAGGGCAATGTTCTTTTGTCAAACGAGGCATTAACTAATTTCCTTCCAAAAACATGATGACTTTCCCCAACCGGCAGCCTTAAGAAACCTACAGGCATTTAAGACAAAAACACTGGAACATCATATAACACTCAGATGAATGTGAAGTTTTTTTCCCAGAGGAAGCTACCCTAGGTTTGGAGATTTGCAGTGAATAACTGAATTCTAATTTATACACAAACCGTTAGCGATTTTTCTACTATGGCAGTTATTCAGTTAGAAATGTGGGTATAAAACTTGTCTCTGACTCTAGTTGAAGTGACCAATGACATCTTTTCAATTCAAGAAAGCATTCAGTTCAACCTCAATGGGTTGGCCAGGGTTAATAGGGAAGATAGAGTCGACCTAGACATTCTCCTTGTACTCCAAGGCAGAGTCTATGGAATTGTTATACCTATACCTAGATTAATGCCTCAGGAAAAGTGGAAAGATCAATACATAATCTTAAAGAGGAAGCCACCTGGATTTCTAAGGTGTTCCCTGATGGTCAGGAAATTTGTTAAGCTCTTAGATTTGAAACTCTGTAGAACGTTTTGATGTCAGTACTTCAGGTTTTTATATTTGCTGTTTGGGGTCCTGTTGAGGATACCTTTAAATTATTAAATGCTTTATGTCAAAAATATTTCTTGTTACAGCCTATATTGGTCAGTTTAATCTGAGTGGCCAATGGAGTAGCACATTCATGGACAGAAGACAAGACAATGTAGAAATGGGGAGGCAGATGTTGGAGACTATTTTCTATGAGTTTCTCATGTTTTGGCACATCTTACAAACAGAGGCACCTCCCCTTGGTTCCAAGCTATCTTTCCAAGGTTTTGTTTCTTTTGAAATTGATATATAATATGCTACGTATTTAGGCGGGTACATGTGATATTTTTTGCATGCATAATTATGTATAATGATCATATCAGGGTATTTGGCTATTCATCACCTTGGATATTTATTATTTCTACTGTTTTGAACATTTCAAGTTCTCTCTAGCTACTTTGAAACATATAATACATTGTTGCTAGCTATAGTAACCCTACTCTGCTATCAAGTATTATTAATAGAACTTATACCTTCTATCTAACTATATGTTTATACCATTGGCCAATCTCTCTTCATCTTCCTCACCCACACTTCCCAGCCTCTGTTATCTTTCAATCATTTTGCTTTTTATGTCCACAAGTTCAACTGTTTTGTTTCCCACATATTAATGAGAACATGTGGAATTTGTCCTTATGTTTCTGGCTTATTTCACTTAACATAGTGACCTCCAGTTACATCCATGTGGCTGTAAATGACATTATTTCTTATTATTTAATGGTCAGTTTGAATACCATTGTGTATATGTGTATATACATATACATATATATACCTCATTTTTTATGAGGATGTTGATGGACACTTAGGTTGATTCAATAGTTGAATTTGTGAACAGGGCTACAATAATCACGTGAGTGCAGGTATCCTTTTGATGTACTGATTTCTTTTTGTTTGGTTAAATACCCAGTAGTGAGACACCTGGATCATATGTTAGTTCTATTTTTTAAATTTTGAGAAATCCTCATAATACTTTGCATAGTAGCTGTACTAACTTACATTCCCGCCAACAATGTTTAAGAGTTCCCTTTTCTCCACATCAAGGATGTTTTTGTAGTGAACAGCCATGGTGGACAGAGATAGTGTCTCCCTTCAGAGAAAGGGCAGATTTTTTAAATCGTCCAGTTCAATAAAGATAATGTCTCTTTCAGTGCCAAAGGTAAGACAGGTTTGCTTGAACCTTATTTTAAAAGATTGGGATGTCCTAAGTTCAGGATTTCTTTCCTATGATGCCATCCATTGTATGTTTAAGTGTCATCTAGCTCTTCTTTTGTCACCCTGTGGAAATAGGGGATTAGAGAAATGCCACAGGAAAATGCTGACACTCTGGCTATCGCTACTGATACGAGTAATAAATCAACTTCTGTTATTCACCCAGGAATCTCATTTTCTGCAAGTATCAGTGAAACTGTCCAACTAACCAATTAGCTTGCAAGTAGGATAAAATCTAAGACCCTTAAGAACTCTTGAGACTAATTAGCATAAGTATACTTTTTCCCCCTCAACCACAAAACCACCTTAAACAGTGCATTTTATTTACCTTTTTAATATTGGACACTCTATTACATTTGTTTTTCTAATCATCCCACTGCCATGAGATTCTCAGATCCAAGATCATGAGCAGTCCTACCACAAGATTACAGAAGAATGAAAGAAACACTACTATGTAGCACCCAATTTCACTTTCCTTTCCTGATTTTGTTTGCTTTTTATCTCTTCTAACCGTAGTCTTTGTATTATACTCCTTCCCTCAATTCTGTTAAACTGGAGATATCTCTGCAACTTAAAAACTGGGTTAGTAAATATTAAAATTGCTAAATAAAAAACTGTAATGTTTATAAATGCAATATAGTTTTTTAGAATTAGAGAAAAATTTTGTTTCATAAAATTTTCTAAATTTTTTCAAGATCTTATAAATTTGATTCTCAGCTCCTATACCATTCCTTGTGAGATAATTAGCTTTCCCAGAAAACTTTTGGGGAAGGAGGTAGATTACATTTTTGATTATTATATTCATATGACAACAATCTAAGCTAATACTTTCTAAGGTTCCACCATTTACTCAGTGTAGGGAGGTGAAAGCTGTTCCTTAAAGTCTCTGTAGATTACTCAATTCACGTATTCAGAATCAAACCTATTTGAACTTAAAGTTAAATATTGTCAGTGTATTTCAATTTTAAAATACTAACAAAAATTAAAAGAAAATGTCTAAGTCATCTTTATTTTCACTTGTGTGTTCTTAATTCTACATCTCAAACTGAATAGTAAATAGACCCAAATAGATACTTATCCTGTATTATTTTTTCATACATACCATTTATTTGCATTTATTCACTATCTTCAATTAAATAGCACAGCATCTGGAGCAGTGAGATGCTCCTCCCTCCCCACCCCCTGTTTTTTTTTTTTTTTTTTTGGAGACAGAGTCTTACTCTGTGGCCCGGCTAGAGTGCAGTAGCATCATCATAACTCGCTCAACCTCAAACTCCTGGGCTCAAGCAATCCTTTTGTCTCAGCCTCCAGAGTGGCTGAGACTACATGTTAGCCACCATGTGCAGCCAACTCATTTCTTAATATGGAAATTGCTGCTGTAGGAAGCTCATATTTTTTACCAACTGCTTGATGTTTAGATTAAGCATATTGATTTATCCACATTTGCTTTAATCCCATGCTTGTAAATAAACATATGCTTTTGAATAAACATTTATGTCAAATGAGCCATACACATTTAAACACCTTGGGGAAAAAATAAAAGAAAACACTCATTAACATCAGAGATCATCTTATGAAGGGGTTAAATTATTCTTTGTAAGAGATAGCCATGCTTGTTATCTAACAGTCACAGAGGGGACACTCCTGACCTTTCAAGTTTTTCAGTAATATCTAGGAAACAGCAATTTCAAAAGCATTTTTATCTGTGATACTGCACAGTGCAACAAAAAGTAAAATTTGGAAATTACATTCAATGATAAATCTCCAAATAAGTTGCTTTAACACATTCATTGGCATTTCTACAGCATGAAGATACATTTATTAGAGAATTTTCTCCAATAAAACTAAATTAGATTAATGAAAGGGAAAAGGAATCCTAAATCTGCACAGGCATATTCTGTGAATCTATTTCTATTCAAGTTATTTTTAATAGAAGGTTTCCTTTTCTCAAATGTCATGCTAAACCCTGAAAAAATTGGATTTTTTACATTTAGATATGTGCATGAGTATATTTGTAATCCATTTTAAATTAAATTTATTGTCCAATTGTATTACAGTTAATCATGTTAATATTATATAATTTAAAATTGTAGGCGAAATGGCTACTTTTATTTATATTATAATGTAAAAAATAAAGTCCTCCTTTCTAAATATATGGTACATTTGTTAACAGAATATTTTAAACACAAGATGCAAAGTGATATTATTCAACACAAATGTTTTTCTCCTATATGGAGAATATTTTTGATGCCTAAGTAATTATCAAAATCTCTTGATTTTGTGAAAGAAGAATGAGGTTTTGTTATATAGCTTGTCTAGTGACCCATAGACGGTTATCAGAGGACTAATAATGAGTTGGGGATTAGGTGAAATAATTTTCCCACTAATACTTATTTGTATTTACGAAGAGGTAATTTGTTTACCTCTTTACCTAGTGTATTATAACATAACAGGAGCAATCTGCACAAGATCATGTCTAAGTACCCTTCCTGGTCCAACATGTGCTTTTCCCACTAGTTTTAAAAAGTTCCTCCAGGATTTATTTTGAAAGTTGAGGGTACTTTTGCAGATACAGGTAAATGTAATCAAAAACTACTGGACAATGAAAAATAGTTTAAATGCATACAAGAGCCAAATCAATCATTCAAAAATACACATATTAAGGTTTACTGAGTATATCAGTGAATATACTCAGTCATTAAAAAAATAAGTTTCTGGCCAGGTTCCATGCTCACACCTGTAATCCTAGCAGTCTGGGAGGCCAAGGCAGGAGGATTGCTTGAGGTCAGGAGTTTGAGACCAGCCTGAGCAAGAGATCCCGTTGCTACTCAAAAAAATAAAGTCTATTTATTTTTTTAAAAAAGGTAGGAACAAGTGTGTGAAATAGTCAAACAGGTCATTTATATCTTGTTTTAAACATTATAATTTTTCATAATTACATGATTAAATTAAAAGTAGATCATTTATTTTTATAGGGGAGAATCTGGGATAGTTTATGTCAATAATCCTTACAGATAAAACTTTTTTCCATGACCCACTGATATATAATGACAGGAAACATGGAATTGTCCATCAGTTATTTTCAAACTTCAAAAATAATTGAACAAAAGGAAACTCAACATGAAATAGCTATGAAATTTTGTTTGAGTATTTAATTATTAACACCCATTATAGAATTGTGAGCATTGAAATGGCCATCTTATAATTGCAAATAAGAAGTTAACTAAAATCTTGATCAATTGTAAGGATTCTACCCAGATATTTGGCCAAGATTCCCGTTAAAATATAATTAAAACATTACAAACATTTATCAATTATCTTCTTGACTCTTTTGGATCTATTTTAAGATAGCTCTATCATCAAAATTATATATGTTTCTTGAGGAAGACAATTTCATGAAAAGGGATGTCATGCACTAAATCCCAGAGCTAACTATGCAAAATTCCTTTGTCCTCCAGACCACCTCTGCAAATTCTTTCTG
Source organism: Lepilemur ruficaudatus (assembly GCA_963574885.1). NCBI lineage: Eukaryota > Metazoa > Chordata > Mammalia > Primates > Lepilemuridae > Lepilemur > Lepilemur ruficaudatus. The sequence continues at coordinate 1,315 of CAUYRT010015574.1, read as the reverse complement.
GTTCTGAGAGACCAAATAAAATAATTGGTTTTATCTATGTAATGAATGTTTATTATAAATAGTTTCCTATAATGCATCTAATTCATGATGTCATAGAGTTGTTTACTTAAATAGTAAATTTAAAAGGTATTTAAAAGCACATTTTGTTCCTGGTGTAATCAGTGTGTGCTTAATATACATAATCATATATAGTATTTGTGTATAGAATTAGTTTTATCTTTGTGAATATAATTCACTAAACATACAATTACATTTCAGATAATGATAATATGATGTAATAATATTATTATGTAATCACCTTATTTACTGGTACTAAAGGATATGACTCCATTTTTGATGTTTGATTGATGACAGCTTTCAAGCCTCATCCCTACAATTTTCTGCATTTGGCCACCACAGATGGGAAAGCCAATAGAAAAGCCCAACTCACTTGCATGGTGCCAGTGAGCAGATTCACACCAGGCATACTTGCATGCAGAATGGGCCTATGCAAAATCATATTCCAGCCCTACCTTCTAACCACACACACTCATGCAAAAGAGCTGCCAGCATCACCTCAGCAACCTTGGTTTCATTCTACCCTGAACATGAGCCCTTCAATTTGAAGAATCCCTTTGATGTTTGCTCTGTGAATAATAAACTTAATTTCACATTTATTGGTACCAGACAATCATTCATCTCAACTTCCACAAATTTCTGGATAGGTGTTCTCCAATACTGTTATATTTATGACTTGCTTAAAGCTCATTGTTGAATAAGGAACAAAATAAAAACCTCTGACTTTCATTAAGGTAAATTATGAACAGGGAAAAATTTAAAGCGTTCCCACTTAGAACTGGAGCCTGACAAGTTTGCCCACTGTCACCACTTCTTGTCAACATAATGCTGGAAGTCCTATCCAGAGCAATCAGACAAGAGAAAGAAAGAAAGAATATTCAAAGGGAGAAGAAGAGGTCAAGCTATTGCTCTTTGCTGACAATATGATCTTGTATGTAGAAAACTCCAAAGATTCTGCCAAAAGACTCCTGGAATAGACAAATAAATGCAGCAGTCTCAGGTTGCAAAATGTATGTACACAAATCACTAGCATTCCTATACACTAATGACAGTCAAGCTGAGAATCAAATAAAGCACTCAATAACTTTCACAATAGCAACAGAGAAAATAAAATACCGGGGAATGTATTTAACCAAGGAGGTGAAGGACCTCTACAGAGAGAACTAGGAAATAGTGAGGAAGGAAATTTCAAAGCACGTAAAGAAAGAGAAAAGCATATCAGCCTCATGGATTGGTACAATCAACATTGTTAAAGTGT
>CAUYRT010015572.1:0-11739 GCA_963574885.1 Lepilemur ruficaudatus | reverse complement strand
GCACTCTGGGAGGCCGAGGCGGGTTGATAGCTCAAGGTCAGGAGTTCAAGACCAGCCTGAGCAAGAGCGAGACCCCGCCTCTACTATAAAATATAGAAAGAAATTAATTGGACAACTAAAAATATATATGTAAAAAATTAGTCGGGCATGGTGGCGCATGCCTGTAGTCCCAGCTACTCGGGAGACTGAGGCAGAAGGATTGCTTGAGCCCAGGAGTTTGAGGTTGCTGTGAGCTAGGCTGATGCCACGGCACTCTACAACCTGGGCAACAGAGTGAGACTCTGTCTCAAAAAAAAAAAAAAAAAAAAGATTAAATGAAAAAGTGGAATATGTAATAATAGTGTATGTGTCATTATAAATATTATATATCTTAAAATTATTATGCATATAAAATTTGTATGTCTTTAAAAAAATCCAGAAGGAAATGCCAAAACAGAATATAGATAGCTATTATAAGATTACAATGTTTTTCACTTTAATGTATTTATGTAGTTTTTTTAAATGAGCATACAACATTTTTGAATACTGAATAGTCTTTCAAAACTCACAATTCTAATATTCTAATATTTGTTGGCAAAACTTAATGTAAGCCTAGCAAACATAACTCAAAACTTCTTTTGACCCAAAGAAAATACAGGGGACTTGGGAGGTCAGCCCTTACACAAAGAGGAAAAGGGTCTTAACTTGTTTAAGATATAAATATCTGTAATCACAACAAATTCTTAGGATCTGAGTTTATTGATGACAATTATCGGGCTTTTTAAAATGAAATAACTTACAGAGGTAATAAAATCTCATTTGCTAATTAAAGCAAATAAGAAAAAGGCATGCGTGTGCATGCATGGTGTGATGTGTGTGTGTGTGTACTAGGGGTAGATGGTGTGGACACTTGAAAACCCCTGGGAAATCTTGGGGAGAGAGATTTATTTAGTATGACATCAAAGTGAGTAGAGAGGGTTTATAAGGAATTAGAGCATTGGATAGACTCTGTGTAAAAACCTCAGTTGATTAACTCTGATCCTCCCAGCTCATCTATCATCCGAGTTATACAAATGAGTTTTCTCATGATTAATCTTTCAGCTCAGGGGCCTGAATTCATGGACACATGATAAACTGGAGTTTCTGAGGCCATAGTATCTTTCGCAGTCAGGAACACAGAAAGATAAGACAATGACCAGGGCATTAGACTGTGATAAATCAAAATTTCGCAGAGTACAGGTCATGTAAAATTTTTTATATATTTTACTTTCTTTAGCTGCTTAGTTAATTTGACTTTGTTCATTTTGTATCTAATTTCCAAACCAGTTTAAGGCAGAATATGGTTTAAATACATTATCAACTATTCACATAAATTGTCTCTAGTGTTATTTTACTCTATTTTTTTCAACCTTTAGCTAGAGCTCCAATCAGCAATACCATAATTTGTTACCCAAACATTAAGCCCCCATTATTTTGTCAGGATTACGATTAAGAATAATTTAATATCTTTCCAAAGAAACCCACATTCATAGCACTTCAATATCAAAATCAAAAGAGTACCTTTTAAAAGTATCACAAATTCTCTGCCTCTCAGTAACATGTAATAGCCTTCCCTCCGTGATCTGGAGCACCAAATATGAATTTAATGAGTGGGTACAACTGGTTTCAATCTTAGGATTCAGGGGGAAAATACTATAGTTTTATAGAATGTTTTTTTTTTCTTTGAACTTTTCTTATTCGCTTGCTGATAAAACAAACTCCAGGTTGATTCTACCATTGTGTTCTTATATTTTCTGAATTCAAAACCATAAAAGGCAGGTTTATGATGAAAAATATATCCAATAAATGAGAAATCATTCATTATAATTTTTATTATCTCTTTAAAACTTCTTTTAAACATCTTTCCATGCATGAATGACAGGTGAGTTTCATGTAAAATAGAAAATTGTAAGCCACATTTGTCTAATGGAATGCTTCTCATTTTTTTTCTCTTGGAAAACAGTAATACTCAGTGTGATGACATCCTATATAAATAAGAATCAAGTTATCATGCAATCAATGAAGTGGATATGTTATTATCACCCATTGACGGTGTTGTGGAAGAGTAATCCCACGGACTGCATCCTGAGTTAACAAATGCTTTGGAGACTCTGTATTCCTTTGGAAAGTGCTGCCTTGAACTGTTGGCACCTCAGGGAACTTTGGTGGCTCAATAAGGCTAAGAGGGAACTTATTCCTTCCCTTTGTTATTACATTCATCCCCTTGTAATAAATCCTATGTATGCAGTTATATGTATACACATGGATTTAATTTCTCTTCATTACTTTGCTTCTCTTGTTTTTACTTCAATATTAAATTAGGGTCAGAGGCTCATGTAGAGCACATTGAATCTAAAATGACTGTAGAAGTTGACTTTCAAAATATAAGATGTGGGAGTGAATATTTGAGAGGATATGTGACACAGGGATAATCTCTCAATGTCAGCCCAGTTCTGATCCTGTTGAGCTGTGTGTATACCATACCACATATATTTTGGGAACCAAGTCAGTCAGAATGTCAGACACTGGAATGTCACCTGTAAGAGAAAGGCTGTGTCATCCACCTACACAGCCACTTCCCACTCAAGGGGAGACAATGTAACTCATTCACAAAGTAGGGTGAGGTCCTGTCTGCATTTGGATTGTTATCAGTCCACAGGATGACTGTAGTGGCTTCCTAACCAATTTTCCCGTTCCTCTCTTGCCCCACAGACAGGCCAGAGAAATCATTTGAAAACATTACTTTGGGCCATGTCACATTCTTGAGTAAAACCTTTCAAAACTTTCTCACTGCTCTTAGAATACAATCAGAACTCCTTTCCTGATCTGGTATAATCTGGCTCCTGAATATGTCAGTCTCCGCTGGTGCCTCTTCCCCCTAGTCACTCTGGCCCACACGTGCTGCCTCCTTCCAAGCTGGTGAATGCTCCTGGCCCTTCCCCACTTCACAGCCAGCGCGTGCTGCTCCCTCACACCCTCACCTTAGCCTCCAGATCACCTCTTCAGAAAGGCCTTTCCAAAGTATTTAATCTCAGGTGGGTTTACCACGACCACTACCACATCTCCCTCCCATCATTTATGATTTCAGCCTCTTTTCACATTCCTTTAGTGGCACTTGTCACATTTACATAATTTTATGTCTCTTTTCCTGATTTCTGATGAGAATTAACACATGATACAAAACTCTTCACCCTCCACTCTTACATGCCCATACTTCTGCTCTAGACATCCTTGTCTTCAATCTTCCCACCACTTCCTTTCTAGGCCCTTGACATAAGAGCCAAGCCGTTGGTCACTGCCCAGGCATCTCTTTGCTTATTTTGTTACCTCGGGCCATTTCTCCTTCCTCACAAAGTGGAAGTGGATGACCAGGTTCACTGCCTCACAACTCTGCCCTTTGGGAAGATTTCCTTTCTCCAGTGTCTTTCAATGCCATCCTCAAATGTGCTTGAAAGCTCTGCTGTCCATTTCTGGCTTTCATCCACTTACTGAGTTAACCCACCCGTGAACCAAGTCTTACCTTGAGAAGGAGAAAAGCAGCCTCTGATATTTAAGAACTGGTCTGGTACTATCAGCTGAGCCTCGTGTTGCAGAAGCTGGTGTGGGACTCACAGTGAGGCCTTCCTATTGAACGTAAAACAACTTGACAAAATCAGAATCAGACAAGGCCTCTTGCGATAGATCAAGAAAAAAATAAGACCATTCTGTAATCATTTGTGAACAAGGTAAAACAAAAAATGAACATTGTTCCAACCACAAAAATGCCCACACATCACTCTATCCCAGCTAATGTGAATGACTGCTGCTTCCTTTACTCAGTTATAACTTTAGCTTCACTCCATGCATCTTGCCTTACAGATAAGATTTATTAAGATACCTAGTCATGGAATTGCCCCACTTTCTGACAGCATCCACTAGAAAGCAAAGCCCTAATTCCTTGAACCCTCCCCAAAATAAGCTAACACAAACCCAAATCCTTTCGTAAGTCCTTTCTCACACCCTCTTATTGAGATGCTCCATGAATCCTCATTCTTCCTTGCTAAAAAACCAATGAATCCAACTTGTTAAGCTACAGACGAAGCTTGTTGTCTTTCACTGGAGAGTGCTGTCCGGCTTTTTCCAACTCCTTCATCTGGTATTAGGTGCAAAGAAGGGGAGGGTTGCAGGTATAACTGCAGTGGGTAACAGGGATATCTGGGTTTCCTGCTCATGCAGCTGGCCCATTTCTAGTCCTGCTTGGGCTCAACCTGGGTGTATCATTTTCATCTTTTGGTTGACTTATGTTGGGCTGATTTTATGACTTGGAAAAACTGAAATAACCCATCTTGTGATGTGCAGTTCCAGACATATGGTCATTTAGTGCCTCGTGGTCATGTTTTCATTGCTACCATGAGCTGTTTAACCAATGAAAGTATTATTTTCTCTGCTATAGATGGCATTGACTTATTTCTGAATATCAGGGCTTACATCATGACTCTTGACTTATCATAAGCTCCACACTGCGTATTTTTCCACAAGACACCTGAAGCTTCCCTTGTCACCCAGCATATGAGCCAGAACATTATTCTTAGGCATGGAATATGTTGCCTTCAAAACCCAAAAATAACTACCAGGCTCAGTGGGGTATACAGTGTTTTTTCTTTTACTGTGGAAGTCATAGTCTGGCAAACTCTTGACCCCTGGATCTTTAAAGATTTCACTGAAGTGTCAGGACTCCGAATCTTTAAAAGGTTTGTCCTCCACCCTCTGGAAAGCATATGTCTTCTCAAGGCCTCCTGCATGCTAGCCATCTGTTGCTTGTCTTGTCATGATGTTATTGATATAATGCATACAGTGTGATGTTCTCTGGGTTGACCAAGCAGCCTAGATATCTTCAGTCTACCATATGATGAAGAACAGAAGAATTAACATGGCCCTGAGGCAAAACTGTAAATGAATATTATTGCATGTTTCACATGAATGTGAAATGTCTCTTATCCACTTTTATCATAATAATAAACAAGACTACACTCACCAAATAAATGGCTGTCTGTCGTGTACCCGAGACCTTGTTAATCTGCTCTAGAAAATATACCACCTTCTCATAGCAGTTAGAATCAGGCTATTACTTGTTTGACATTACAAAAGCCTACATTCAGTATCCAGGATCCTTCTAAGTTCTTTATGGGCCATATTGAGACTTTAAACAGAAATATGTAAGGCTACACCCCCACATCCCTATTCAACATTCTTTAGCTATTTAATAGTGGCAGTAGTATCCACCATCCTTCCTGGAATGTGATACTGCTTTTATTTATTCCATTAGCCGAGAGAATGGAAGGCAGATACAGAGGTTTTCACTTAGTCTTTCTTATTGTGATAGCTCTTACTCCAAAGGCTAAGTACACAACGTGAGCATCACTCTAAATGCCAAGTAGATTACTTCAAATTAGACACTTGGGGACTAAAAAATTTTAGACCACTGTATGGGGCTCCAGACACAGAGGACTCACTGTGAAATGAATTTTAATACAGACTCCACTTATTATCTGACCATGTGAATGCCCATTTCAACAGAGTTTGATGATTACACTTAGGATAGCAATGTCAACTCAAACTCTCTAATCCACTATACAGTCACCCAAGTCAATGACTGTAGGCAAGACTGGCTGTGTCATGTGCGGAGTCAAGTACAAATGAAAGTGTGATATCCCTTGCTTAAAGGACTTGTTTTAAGAAGCTCAAGATGGTGACAACAGAGCATTAAACCAAGTGAAGAGCCCTTCTAAGAGCAGAGCAGAGTTCAGTACCCATCTTTGAAGTGGCCTGACTGTAGATGTCTTTTGAGAAGCCTAAGGAATTGCCACAGTATATATATGCTGTAGTGTTACAGGTTCCTTTTTCCTAGAAACCCAGATACCTCTTTAGTCAATCGATTCTAGATATCAAAATTGGCTCAGGTCAAAGAATTGAGCAAGGGTTTGTGACTCACTATTGGGATTACCACTCTCAGTCTTCTTCTTTCCCATTCTTTTCCTTTTTTTTTAGCTGTTAAGCAGCACTCTTATTGGCTGCCCCTTTATTCTGACCATAGGGAAGAACCACCATCCTCAGGCCAAGCCCCCTTGGCTGCGCCTCTGACTTTGCTAATTGTGGCTTTCTCACATCTGGCAGGTAAGTGCCACCACTTGGCCTCTATTACTTGATGGTATTGAGCTATCATTTACATAGATATTAACAACCCCAGCTCTGTGTAGGAGAGGTGATCACCTCTCCTACTGCCAGCTCTGAGCTGAATTGGAGAGCCTGCACTGAACTTCTTAGCGACGTTGTTACCTTTCTCAACAGCACATTCCTGATAATGTTAGTGAATCATATGTTCTCTAGGCTGGCCCATCTAACATTTTCTCCTAGTGGATTTTCTGGCTTCACATTATATATCCTTTCATATCCATTTCCCTTAGACTCTTTACTTCTTTTCTACCAACTTCCGAGGAAACTCGTGCCAATTTCTCTTTACTTGGCATGGGTCACCACGTTTGCCAGACTTCTATAAGCCACCTCAGCATGAGCGTGCCCTATGCACGGTGGTCCTTAACAGGACCATGTCGTGAGAAAATTCCCTCAAGTCAATAAACTTTCTCTTATGTGCTCTTATGTTTCAGCCTTTTCAATCAAGTACCCTCAAAATCCAGTTTCAGGAATTTCCATGGCCTCAGCTGGCCCTTGCTGGCTAATTCTGGCAACTCCCTAGGTATTATTTATGCTTTCTTTTATCATGGCCAACACACCTGTAGCTCAATTCTACTGGTCCTTAACAGTACTTAGGGGCCTGGCAACCAAGAAAGGAGGTAAAAAGCACTCCTGATGTGGATATCTGTTGCTTGCGGAGAAATGCGTCTATAGCATCTTTCAGTACGAGGGAAGGGCCAGCTCTTACTAGGAAACTGTGGCCCATCTCCATAATCTCTGAGGATTTAGGAGAATCTATAGAACCAACTTATCAGGGGCATCTACTTAATGTCTCTAGCCCATATTTCAGGGTCTCGGGTGGTTCCAACCAGCCTTGGCTGAATATTCAAACATCTCTGCAACTCTGTGACTCTAACTACCAAGTTCCCAGTCTGCTGCTTAGCTTTGTTTCTTTTGCAGATAGGCCCTTGTCTCTTTGTAAGCTACCATCTGGCTCTCACACTTAGCCTTTGACTGCTTGTTAAGAGCCCTCAGTTACCCAATATCTCTCTGCAGTGTCAATACAACTTAGCAATAAACATACAACTCTGCTATCCTTATAGTCACTGCTCCTACCATATCTCCCCAAATCCTGAATCTTAGCACCTAGAGAATCTACCACTTCTGTGAGTGTTTTCCCAGGTCAACATCACTGAAGTCTATATAGCACTTGTGCCCCCACTTTCTGCCAGGAGCTGTTCATAGTGTGTATACAGCAGTCCTCAGCAGGCCACCCTGTTTGCTTGATGGATAAGTGAGCCAGTTCCAAAACCCCAACTTCCTTCTCCATTATTGGACCACTTTCATAACCACTTCTATCACTTTGTGTCCTCTGAGAAGCAGATCTAGAGATGGGATTAGACGCACAAAAGATGTATTAGAGAAAATGCCTGTGGGGGATATACTATACATATGTTACCATAGTATAATATTTTATATAAAATATATGTTAGGTATATATAAAAATATGTACATTACATGTAATATACATATACAAATATACATACATGAAAATGTGTATATGCATACATGTGTATATAAATATTATCACTATCTATCATCTATCTTTTTTCTCTCCGTGTATTTATACTCAGGGTCTCATGACCTGAAAAAGGAGGATGAATTTTTACTTTGAAAATGTTTTTCTTAAATTATTATCATAATACCAATGGTAGTCCAATTCCATGGTGAAAATTATTTATTCTATCCAGAAATATAATATAAGGGATAACTGAATAGGAATACAGATCGGATAAATGGATTAGTGGCTGAGCAATAGACTAGAGTATTAACTACCCAAAGGCAGTGAAAAGCAGTCGTGTTTTCAAACTGTGTTTTCAAACTGAGTAGTACTTTTGAAACTGAAAAGTAGTTGTGTTTTCAGACTGTGGCTATTCCTCCAAAGTAGCACTTTCAATTTACCCTTTAGAAACTTGGTGCAGAGAGGTTGCTGTAAACAAGATCCACTCAGGGGTCATCCCATGGGGATTCCCCTGTAAGGATGCCCTGAGAATCATTTCCATACCACAGAATCATTTTATCAGTGCATTCACCCCCACGTCGCTTAAACAATGTGCATGACCCAGATTTCAAAATAAGCAGAGTTAACATTCCTGACTCCTGGCCCAAGTGTGGGTGCTCACCATGAGCTCATGCTTTCCTTTGGGGGCTGGCATCTGTGGGGCTTATGTTGTCATGCTAACTAGACCAGGAAAAAGTCACAAAGGGACATGTACTAGAGACCATGCATAGGACTCTGAGATTTAAAAATGTGTATGAATGTATTCTGAATCTTTTTGAGAGCCAAGAGTGTGGTAATAATTTCAGAGAAATAGGTTAAGCTGAGTTCAGATCTCGGCTCTCCCACTATTTGACTGAATGATTAATAGAGAGTTATCTGTTTTTATTATAGAGAGTTATTCCTGTGTAAAATGGAATTAAAGCACCTAACTTGACTACATCCTAGGGTTTTTAGTGATTAACTAAATAGTAGTAATGAACATAAGATACTTAGTAAATGGCAAATAAAAATTCTGGTTTTGAAGATATAATATAAAGAGGAGACAACTGTGTTTTATTTTTATTTTCCCAGAGCCCTGAACAACACCAGGCATACCACAGGCATGTAATTAATGTCATTTGAGTGGATTTAATGTCATTGAGTGTAATTAATGTCATTTGAGTGGATGGATTCAGGTCTGGGAGTTAGAGCTGGGTCCATTGTAGGCCATAGCGACTGGTGGTGATATGATCGTGTGATTGTGAGTTTGTTTTTCAAGCTGAGTCTTAACTTCCTCACACATAAAGTGGAGGTAATGATACCACTTGTCCTAGCCACCTACTTCACATGACAGTTGAGAAGCTGTGATGAGATAATGTCTGTGAAAGTGTTCTGTAAAATCTAAAACACTATACAAAGTCTTGTTATTTTAATAAGTCATTCTTTTCTGTGATTTTTTTCCCTTTTAGCTTGAGTATAGCTAATTTTTTTTAAAAAGGCATTCAGAAATGTCTAAAGAACCTCTTTTGCAAGCTGTGCTCCAGAGGTAAACAATGTATTTCATGAAGCTGCACCCCAAAAAGATATCATCTTGCCATAGGCTTTGGAATACACCGATCGGGTCTTTGTTTTTTTGGCTCATATTCATCTCCTCTCCTTTCAGAGACTATGGCTTTTATGACTTCTTGATGATCAGTCCCAAAACAATAAGGCACAAATTTGCAAATATGTGTCTGTGGTAGAGGTTCAGCAACACCTCTGTCTCTTGAGCTCAAATTAACCCCAGGAAAGTGAATATGAATGTCGCATTATATCTTCCACCTACACACCTTTTTCTTGAATGCTAGTACACATACTCTTATTGGAGTCATTTTAATCAGGTACCAGATAACCCAAACCAAGAGCCCAGCAGGCAAACTGGTCATCAGTAACTCAGGGGTTTAGCTATGCCGTGGTCATTCTTTTGTCTATGAAGCTTAAGATGACAAAAGGAGAAGAAAATCATTCTCAACTCTACTGGGAGCTCTTTGAGCATAGGGATTGGATCTTATGGATCCACTTTCTACCAATAGCACCCAGCACACTGACAGGCACACAGAGGAGGAGATATTCCTATTGAATCTATTAATCAACCATCAAATCAATGAGTGATATACAGTCTTAGGAGAGAATCATACTGGACACCCACTAGAAATCCAGGTCTCATCACAACATCATCCACTGTCATTTATTTGCAATAAGCAATTAAGCAAATGCATTAAGAGCTAAAAGTAATTTTATTTTGAAGACTCTGTATATGTTAATTTTTTCTTTCATTCTTTCAATAAATATTTATTTTGTACCTAGAATGTGCTATGTATAACAAGGGTAGAAGTTAGCATTGCGGATCAAAAAAATAAATAACTATAAGCCCTTTTTACATTGCCTGCTTAGAAGTTTACAGACAAATTCATGGCCTTTATCACAAGTATAGAACTTCATGTTACACATTTTGTGTAACTATCTTTGTTTTTTTCTCTTATTTTTCTACACCTTGATGTTTCTGCTGGTTATAGATTTCCTCATTTACCTACATTTGTTTTTTTTAAACAACTTTATTGAAGTATAATTTACCTGCCATGCAATTAATCCATTTTAAGTGTACAATTAAATGATTATTAGTAAATTTACCAACTTGTACAGCTATTCACACAAATCAGTTTTAGAACATTTCCTTCCCCCTATTGAGACTCCTAATTCCCATCCCCAACTACATTTCAAGCTTGCCCCTGCCCTCCAAAATGCTCACCACATCCCTCAGATGTGGGTCTATCCCCCCAGTCCCCAAATCCCTGATGAACTTAATTTTTAAAAAATTTAAGTATAGTAAAAAACATATAAAACTTACCATATTAACTAATTTTAAGAAAACAGTTTGGTAGTGTTAAACATATTCATATTGTTGTGTAACAGATCTCCAGAACTTTTTATCTTGCAAAACTAAAACTCTATACCCATTAAACTACCACTGCCCAGTACACCCTTTCCCTGCTTCTGATAACTCTATATGTGTATTTTTTAAATCTTACAAGTATTTCATAAGCTAACTCAAACCATTTTGGAACAAAGTTATTTTATGTTTATATGTTTATAGATAAATAGATGAGTCATATGTAAATACAGCCTTTAAGAAGTTTGAACTCATGGAATCATAGACTCTTGGTGTTGGAATCTTTGATATAATATATACAGTCTTTTCTTCTGCAGCCCCAATCTAAAGCTTGACAGACATACTTGCTGTTTGCAGCACTGCCATATGTTTGTGTTCCTACAAACACAAGAATAATGATAAACTATTTCATGCATTCTTATCATAAATGGCCATGTGATGTATAGTTCGTTTATAATTGAATATGCTAAATAATAGAAGAGAACCTGGGTTTTGATTAAATATTTAGAATATTGATTTTTCCACTCAAAATTTTTCATGCCTCATAAAAAGAAGAAAACATTCCCATACTTCTCTTGCCAATTACTGTAAGAGAGATGAAATCTTCAGTGACTCCACATATAGTGAGTCAAGATCACATGGGCAAGAGTATCCTTGGAAGCTATTCCTACAGCAGGATGAGTAGCAATACTTTAATTATATGCAAATGTAGGTGCTAGCCACATAAATGTATCCTCTCAAGCTCAAACTAAAAGTATACCCTATTCAACTTGACCATGGCTGGATCCTAAAAATTCTCCCACCACTCTATCACCACTCTTGTGAGGTGAAAGATAATGAAAGAAAAATTGGAGTAGAAAGGGACAGTAATGTTGAAAGATTACAGTTAAAATATTTCAGCACATTAGTATATTTTACAAAAATAGATGACAATGGGCCCGGCGCGGTGGCTCACGCCTGTAATCCTAGCACTCTGGGAGGCTGAGGCGGGCGGATCACTCAAGGTCAGGAGTTCGAAACCAGCCTGAGCAAGAGTGAGGCCCCGTCTCTACGAAAAATAGAAAGAAATTAATTGGCCGAG
>CAUYRT010015571.1:0-29292 GCA_963574885.1 Lepilemur ruficaudatus | reverse complement strand
GGAGGTTGTGTGTTTCCAGGAATTTGTCCATTTCCTCAAGGTTTTCAAATTTATGTGTATAGAGACTTTTACAGTATTCATAGATGATATTTTGTATATCTGTGGTATCAGCTGTAATATCTCCTTTTTCATTTTTGATTGAGCTTATTTGGGTCCTTTCTTTTCTATTTCTGGTTAATCTAATGAAAGCTCCATCAATTTTGTTTATCTTTTCAAAGAGCCACCATTTTGTTTCATTAATCTTCTATATTAATTTTTCATTTTCAATTTCATTTAGTTCTGCTCTGACCTTAGTTATTTTTTTATACTGCTGGGTTTGGGTTTGGTTTGCTCTTTCTTTTCTAGTTCCTTGAGATGATTCATTAGATTGTTGATTTGTGATCTTTATGCCTTTTTGATGTAGGCATTTAAGGCTATGAATTTTCCCCTTGGGACTGCTTTTGCTGAATCCCACAGATTTTGATACCTTGTGTCGCCTTTGTCATTTAGTTCAAGAAATCTTTTGATTTCCACCTTAATTTCCTCCTTGACCCAATAATCATTCAGCAGTAGGTTGTTTAATTTCCATGACTTTGTGTTGAATTGAATGTTTCTGCTGGAGTTGATTTCTAATTTTATTCCATGGTAGTCTGGGAAGATACATGGCATAATCTTTTTTTTTTTTTTTAATTTGTTGAGACATGTTTTTTGGCCTAAGATATGATCTATCTTAGAGAATGTTCTATGTGCTGATGAGAAGCATGCCTATTCATTAGTTTTGAGGTAGAATGTTCTGTAAATGTCTGTTAAGCCTATTTGCTCTAGAGTCACATTTAAGTCAGGTGTTTCTTTACTTATTTTTTGCTTGGAGGATCTGTCCAGTTCTGTCAGTGGGCCCTTACAGTTGCCATAAATTATGATGTTGCTGTTTATCTCTTTGTTTAAAGCTAGCAAGGTGTGACCGATACTGCAGAAATTATTTCATAATATCGAGAAGGAAGGAACTTCCCCAACTCATTCTACAAAGCCAGCATCACCTTGATACCAAAGCCAGGAAAGGACACAACAAAAAAGAAAACTATAGACATATATCCCTCATGAATATAGATGCAAAAATCCTCAATAAAATTCCAGCAAACTGAATTCAGCAGCACATCAAAAAAAATAATCCACCACAACCAAGTGGGCTTCATCCCAGGGATGGAAGGATGGTTCAACATACATAAATCCATAAATGTGATTCACCACATAAACAGAAGCAAAAACAAAGATCATATGATCATCTCTATAGATGCAGAAAAAGCATTTGACAAAATTGAGTACCCTTTTATGATAAAAAACTCTTAACAAATAGGCATAGATTATAAATTTAAATTATAAAAGCCATATATGACAAACCCACAGCCAACATCATACTGAATGGGGAAAAGTTGAAAGCATTTCCACTCAGAACTTGAACAAGACAAGGGTGCCCCATGTCACCACTTCTATTCAACTGGTAGTCCTAGCCAGAGCAATCAGGCAAGAGAAGGAAATCAAGGGTATCCAAATGGGGAAAGAGGAGGTCAAACTATCATTCTTTGTTGATGATACGATCTTATATACAGAAAACCCCAAAGATTCTGCCAAGAGACTCCTGGAATTGATAAATAAATTCAGCAAAGTCTCAGGTTAGAAAATCTGTGTACACAAATCAGGAGCATTCCTATATACCAACAACAGTCAAGCTGAATGTCATATTAAAGACTCAATACCTTTCACAATATCTATAAAGAAAATAAAATACCTAGGAATATATTTAACCAAGGAGGTAAAATAACTCTACAAAGAGAACTACAAGGAAGTAAATCGCAGAAAATATAAACAAATGGAAAAACATATTATGCTCATGGATTGGCAGAATCAACATTGTTAAAATGTCCATGCTACCCAAAGTAATTTACAGATTCAATGTAATTCCCATCAAAATGCCAACATAATTTTTCACAGATCTAGAAAAAAAAAGTTCTACACTTCATTTGGAACTGTGAAAGAGCCTGAATAGCCAAAGCAATCTTAAGCAAAAGGAACAAATCTGGTAAAACATCACTTTACCAGACTTTAAGCTATACTACAAGGTTATAGTAACCAAAACAGCATGATATTCGCACAAAAATAGAGACATAGACCAATGAAACAGAATAGAGAACCTAGATCTAAAACCACCCACATAGTGCCATCTGATTTTTGATAAAGTAGACAGCAATATACACTGGGGTAAAGAATCCCTATTCAATTAATGGTGTTGGGAAAATTGGATAGCCACATATAGAATATTGAAACTGGATCCATATCTCTCACCACTCATAAAAATTAATTCAACATGGATGACAGACTTAAATCTAAGACATGAAACCATAAGAATTCTAGAATAAAATGTTAGAGAAACTCTTATAGACATTGGCCTAGGCAAAGAATTTATGAAGAAGACCCCAAGGGCAACCACAGCAACAACAAAAATAAATAAATGGGATTTGATTAAATTAAATGACTTCTGCACAGGCAAAGAGGTAATCATCAGAGCAAATAGACAACCTATAGAATGGGAGAAAATATTTGCATGCTATACATCCAATAAAGGTCTAATAACCAGAATCTACAAATAACTCAAGCAAATCAGCAAGAAAAAATCAAACAACCCCATTAAAAAGTGGGCAAAAGACATAAACAGAAGCTTTTCAAAAGAAGATAGAGTAATGGCCTATAAATATATGAAAAAGTGCTCAATGCCACTAACCATGAGAGAAATGCAAATCAAAACCACAATGAGATATCACCTAACCCCAGTGAGAATGGCTTTTATCAGAAAGTCCCAAAACAATAGATGCTGGCATGGATGTGGAGAAATAGGAACACTTATATACTGTTGGTGGGACTGCAAACTAGTGCAACCTCCATGGAAAATAGTATGGAGATTCCTCAAAGAACTAAAAGTAGACCTACCTTTTGATCCAGCAATCCCACTACCAGTATTTACACACTCCCCTCAAAAAAGTCATTTTATCAGAAAGATACCTGCACTCGAATGTTTATTAAAGCACAATTCACAATCAGAAAGATGTGGAATCAACCCAAGTGCCCATCAATATGTGAGTAGATTAATAAAATATAGCATATGTATACCATGGAATACCACTTGGCCATAAAAAAATGAATTAATACCTTTTACAATAATCTGGATGGAATCAGAGACCAGTGCCCTAAGTGAAATATGTAAAGAATGGAAAAACAAACACCACATGTATTCACTATTAAATTAGAACTAACCAATCAGCACTCACATGCACAGATGGAAGTAAAACTCAATGGAAATTGTGCAGGTGGGAGGGGGAGGAGAAGATGGGTGAAATCATACTTAACGAGTACAATGTACACTATCTGCATGGTGGGAACACTTATAACTTTGACTCAAGCAGTACAAAGGCAATCCATATAACCAAAACATTTGTACCTCCACAATATTCTGAAATTTTAAAAAAAGAGAGAGTAAAGAAATACACTAGCTGATGCAAGAAGTGGAGTCGAGACAAGATTTTGTTTTGTTTAGAATAAAAAATTAACAGCATGTTTAAATGCTGGTGGAAATATTCCAGTAAATATTGAGGGAGGAATGACACATAGAAGAGAGAAAAAAGAATTGCTAGAGCAATATCATTAAGTAGGCAAAAAGAGATGAAATCTTGTGAACAAGCGGAACAACTAACTTTAGACAGACACCAAGATGCTTTATACAGGAACAAGAAAGTGGGGTGTTTGGATGCAGGTGTTGGTAGGGAGGTAAATGGAATGTGGGGTTCTATAAATTCTCTTCTGATTGTTTCAGTGTTCTCAGTGAAATAAAATGTTATCACCTGAGAATGAGAAAATGGAAGCAAAGCAGAGAAGGTGGGGAAAAGTCCTTCTAGGCGAGCAGAGAAGGAAGGGAACTGGGGTGTATGGCATGATGGCCTAGGAACATCAAGAATCCACTTGCAGGTTATGCCCATGAGTCTAAAGTGAGATAAGACAGCATGATTGTATGTTTTTCTCCAGAGAGTTTCAGTTGCATAGCTGCAGCCTTGAAAAGGCAGAGATATTCTATTTATCCAGGGTTGTAGCTTTGCCAATACCAAGTAAGAAGAAACCACAGAGGGGTGGGGATTTTATGGTGAATTCACAAGAGTGATTATGATGATGGACGTCGAAATTGAAGCCTAAGAACTAGAATAAACCAAAAGCCATTCACATTATCTGCACTTTTGTTTTTGTCTTATCTCAGGTTTTAAAGGACAAGACCATATTTTCTATAACTCTCTGTATCAACCAGACCTGTATCCATGGTAGCCACTCAATTAATATGAATTGATTGTCTAGTCACTTCTGGGTGTGGAAACATAGCAGGCTCTCTAATCTTCAGTGATCCTTCCAGAGATAAGCCCCACTGGATTTGGCAGATGGTCTATAATTTTTATATTTGAAATACCATATGTCAAGTACCACAGTTCTATACATACTTAGCTTTGAATTTTCAGGTTTGGGTGATAATGTATTTGGTAGCACCTGTGCTTCAAAATCTGCCATCCAGAAGATTCTATTTTCTCCTCCCCACACATTCATCACCTCAACCAGATGCTCTCAATTTCCTGCTTCCTCAGAGCACGGTCTGGCCATCCTGGGACTGAATCCCATTTCACCAGGTCTTATGTAAGAGCCCTGGTCCAGGAGCACAGAGCTGCCATCTGTCTATTTCTCTCCTTCATTTCTTAGTGATCACTTGATTCCTAACTGCTGTTACAGAAATATTTGAAGGATGAATTAATTTTCTGCAGTCTCATTGACTTCATCCCTGACCCTTTTGATTATTATCACATGCAATTCAGGTTTACCTACCTACACACAATTGCTGGCACTGATAACAGCATCACACTTGTGTTCTAAATCATAAGTGCAGACGCTATTAATCTCATGTAAAAGATATGGAAACTAAAACACTGTGATATTCTTATCCCAGGTCACTCAATGTTGATGTGATGACACGAGCACTAAAGTTATTCAGATTCCCACTCAATATACTTGAGAAAATAACATGTGTGAGCGTGTATCACTACAAGATATAAACCTTCAAGTTGCTAACCTAAGGACAAGTCCCATTGCCAATGATTCAAATAGGAATGCACTCCCCTTATAGATGCCTCATCACTTAACTCAATTTATATTTCTTTCAGGCACAGAATCAGTGTTTCTGCAAAGGTTTTTTTACCTTATTTCTCTTTGACTTCTACTTGAAAAGCTGAAGTATTTTCTATTATGAATTACAAGTCAGACATGGATATGATGAAATCACATCAAACATGTAGTAAATAATTTCATTTAAAGGCAAATGTTCTGTTTTGCATAGGACAACCCCAGAATTAATAATACAATAACATTATCAGGTGTGCACAATTTTTTTTTAATGTTACCAAATATACTGCACTAGACTCTTAAGGATAGAGAAGCAAAGGAACTAGGATTTACCTGGCCACAAGAAATTGACAGCGAAGAGTAGAAGATAAACATGTAATTATGATGGAGTTATAAAAGCATTTCTAAGCTAGAATTCTGAAAAGATGCCCCGGACTTTGAAGAGTGCATTATTGTCAATAATTTTTCTTCTAAATTAAAAACTATATATGCTACCAAATAGAAAGTTGAAAGTAACAATTTAGTCAAGAACCAGGAGTCCTAGTAATGAACTCATTGATCTGTTGCTCTGTCTGTGGATATATAGATCCCTAGAATTAACATAAGATATGCCTTGCACACCTTAATTCTTTTAGCATGATATCTAAGGATATTCCTTTACAATACCAACCTAATTTTACATTTTTCTAATTACTTCTTTCTAAGCATCTTCATTTGTTAATGGCTGTTACTATATTTTTCGCAAAAGCTACATTCATATAAATAAAACAACCAACTTTTCACATACAATTATCAGACATTCAAAATAGTCATTCCCATACAGAAATGTGGACATAAACTGAAGCTATCCATACAATTTAAATAGGGTTTATTTTATACAGTGAGTGGGTGGCTATCTACTTGTAAATTTGCAAGTTTCATTAAGGCTCTTCTTTTTCTGTCATCAACTAATTTTGACATTTCTTTAGCTAAGAAGGAAGTTATTTGATTCCCCTGTGGGAGATAAAGCTTTATATGGAAATAGAGGAGCTCTTTCAATTTCAAATGGTCTTGATCCACAGTGTTGTTCAGTGGACTGGCCCGAACAATTTCATCTGAATTTTAAAAACATCTATTGTGTGCCTGCTGTGCATAAGACGTCATAGGGGCTAGCTGTCAGCCACCAAGGGAATACATTTGGTGTGCTAATGTGCCCACCAGTCCCACAGAGAACGAATTTGAGGACAAGAGCTCCTTCTCTAATTCCATCTGTGATTTGCACAGTGAGAACAATCTCACTGCTCCAAAACCAACTTCCTGTCCTGGAGATGGATGAGAAAAAAGTAGCTGAAAACTAGAATTTGGCATCTTTTTGTGATAATACATACTTTTTCAGATTAATGTTTTCTGCTCAAAAAAGATGAAAGTTTTCATGTAGATTAACTCCTTGGGTGGGAAGAAATTCAGATGCCATATGAGTAGCCACAGGAAAAGAGTAACTTGAGAAAACATTCAGAAATATACCAAGGGATAAATATTTGCAGCTTGTCCATCTTTAAAATTATGTTTTAAAAATGAAAACTCTGGCATTTTATTTCAGTAGCCAGATTTCTAGTCTATTCATGATGAAACCTTACAGGAAACCTAGAAAATTAAGGTCTGTGCAACTGTTTCTCCCACCTAACAAATTCCAGAAGAGGGCCTTTAGTCATTCAGAATGCGATAGAAGAAATTTGTCTTTTAACGCTGTTGACAAATGGATCTTATAAGCTGCTCCTGTCTCCTTTGAAGCCAGCATCTAGTAATTAACCCTTCCAACTGGAAGCATCTTTTCCACACTTCTAGTCAGGGGACATTTCACATTCCTAATAGCTCTGACCTCAGAGGTCCTCTCACTAATGATACTTTTTGTTTCCGTTCCCATTTGCTAAATGTTCTCCTCTAATTTAGTGACCTGGGCAGGGATATTAGGAAAAGTGGAAAACAATCATTCAGAAACTCATTAAAATATCTCAGTGCAGAATGAGAGTGGCACGCGTGAAGTGAATGAAAACCGTGGAAAGGACTAATAAAGACTTCAGCATCATTACATCTGCTGTCAGTATGCCTTTAGTCCATCATAGGAAAGACTCTGGAAAAAGGAAAAAAAAAATCAGCGTGGAGTTTAAAAACAGCAGGAGCTATTCAAACGAAATGTGAAAATAACCTTGTATCATCCTGACCATATGCTCTACCAAGAAATAATCTTTCAAAAGAAATCCATCCTCATCTTTATAAATTCAAATGCTATTCATATGAAAATTAAAATTGACTTCTGTCTTTTCCTAGAAAAGATTCTGATGTCGGCTTACAAGTACAACATCCTTGGAAATGTGTCCACCTGGAGTTGTAATGTAACCAGGTTATGGATACTTACTGAGGCAGACTACTTTCTCTCGTGAGATTAAAACCTGGCTGAGAATGAAGAGATGGGTTTTCATATCAGATAAACCATTTACTTGTTGTTTGACCTTAGTTACTCTATGGATACTTCCATGTTCCCAGCCATAAAGGGGCACTTGACTACTTAGATTGCCGGGAAGCTATTAAGAGGTAATAAATTCTTTAGAATGAAGGCAGTCATCTTTAAGATCTCAGGTCAACTGTCACGTCTTTGAAAAAGACTTCCCTAGTTACCAATCTTCATGCAGACTCCACCCAGCCAATCTTCACCCACAATCCACTCTTAGAACATCACCTCCTTTCTTTCACAGCATATAACAAAACTTGTACTTACGTATTTGCCTACTGTGTCCCTAGAGTATAGTCTCCATGGTGGCAGAGACCATACTCTTTGTTCACTGTGATATCCTACCCACACTCCCAGCACAGTGCTTGACATATTAGTAGGCTGTCATCAAACAGCAAGTTAAATTATTTTTTAACCTTAGACCTGGAGAAAAGGATACAGGTTGAGTATCCCTTATCCAAAATGCTTGGGGACAGAGGTGTTTCAGATTTCAGGTTTTTTCAGATTTTATAATATTTGCATTTTACTTACTGGCAGAACATCGCAAATCTAAAACTCTGAAATCCAAAATGTCCCAATACTCATTTCCTTTGAGCATCATATCAGTCCTCAAAAAGTTTCATATTTTGAAGGATTTTCAGATTTGGTATGCTCAAATCTATATTTAGAGTCCTGATAAATATGATCAAAAACCAGTTCTTTATTTTCTTCTACTCTGATTTACACTGTGGAGAAAATGGCCAAAATCCATCAAAACATTGCCCAAAGCCCACGGTCAACCCAGCTCTGTCATTGTGGTCTCCATTCTGAGCAGTGTCACACCAGGGGCTCCTGAGCAGGCACTGCCTGTCCTAAATCCTTCAGGACTCACTATTTATTATTTTCCTTATAAAAAAACAAAGCTCATGACTTTTAATTTTAGCAAGGCCTTCCTTTGCTTATCCCCACATGGAAAAAAGCAGCTCTAGTTCACCCATACAATTCTGTCTTCACACTTTTCATGGGTACATTATACTTATCCATTGCATCCCCTCTTCTGTCCCATAATAAACACACACACACACACACACACACACACACACAATTTTTAAACCATGAAGATTTAACAGATTATGTATACAAAAAACTATATTCTTATGAAATGGGTAAATTTTATTTATTCAGCTATACATATTGAAGCAGACAACTCGTTTCTCAGCTAATTCAAAAATGGAGAAGGTAATATAAATTTTTTAAAATCCTGTTTACACTGGATAAAGAAAACTATTTAGTTACCAATTGGTCATTTTCTAACAAATGTCATCAGCTTGATATTTTTTCATAATCTTGAAATAAAATGATTATTTTGGAATTATCTAGAAAAAAAATGGTGATTTTTCGCTTTACCCAAACAACTTATCTAATGCACAGTTGTCTAAATTTTTGTCATTCTTTCAGTCAGCTATTTTCACTTGACAAAACCACTTTCAGTGGCCCTCTTTAATCAGGGGGCCTCATGTTGTTGGTTACTGGTCATTCATTTATTTAATCGTTCATTCAACCAACCTTTACTGATTATCTGCCATGTATCAAGAACGGTGCTAATATTCTGTGGACTCTGAGAACCCCTTTGGGGAAACAAAGAATCCTAGAGTATCTCTACTTTTACCCATTTAGTATAGAACCTCGGCACTTCCAAATTATCTAGCCTACTTCTTGCCCTTTTCCTAATACCCAAATGAAATAGGCCAAACTTCCATTTTATGAACAGAAAATCGAGTCACTTTCTAAATATTTCTAGGGATTCTCTGGAAGTACTTAACAAGTACTTAACATGTCTTAGTTGATTCTTGTCCTCTCTAAATTCAAAGAGTTTCCACCTTTTCTCCTAATCACCCTTAGATGTATCTCTGCTTCTCCAAGAGCTGTCTGCTCCTGCACTCCCCAAGGCGGCTGGCACACTAAACAGGCTTTAGACTGTCAAGCTCCTCAGCTTTACTGAAATCTGAGGATATCCCAAAGGAAGAATAATGCAGAAAAGGGAAACAAAACTCAAAATCAACATTATGGTTCCTGGAGGCCAGAAGTGGTACCTGAGCCTCTGAGCCCACCTCCAGGGCTCGGCCTGCCCAGCCTCACATCTGCCACCAGGGGAAGCTGAAAAATCACTTAACATCTTGGGAACCCATCGAACCAAGAAAGGAAATGATCTTTTCACTTCATTAAGATCCTCTTTGTCCTCATTTCGTCCCTTCAGACCATGCTTAGGCTTTGCCTTCACGTCACCTATTAATTGTTTTCCCAAACAGAACGGTGTTACTTCTTCTAGGATAAATTCTGACACAATTTTGAAAATGTGGGGACACTTGCAGTCGACATTTTGCTACAATGGTTATATTTTTTCCCCTATACTCTCTACATTTATCAGATTCTACAATGATCTTGTTTAAACAAAGGATTCTTCATCCTAAAAAGTAAGAATACAATTTGAGTAATTCAGTGGGAGTCATTGGAGGCTTGAGAACGGGAAAGTGACTGGAACTACACTTAAGGAAGATTAACCTGCACAACAGGCCTTGCCCTAGAGCACTATGTATGTACTCTCTGGACTACTTAGACAGAGTAGGTTTTTGAATGTAACAGGATAAGTCAACTTGAGTGGTAATATATTTTGGGAAATCAGCTCACTACAAATTGTGACTGTAAACATTGTACTGTAAATGTTGTGTAGTTTTCCCCCAATAAAATTTTCGGAAGTAAAAAAAAAAAAAACAGGTTTACCAATTTGGAGGACAATAAAAAAAAAAAAAAAGAGTTTACACTTGAGACAACATAACATTTTCATTTCTGGATGCTTTTAAATTATCTCCTACTAATACTCTACATTCTTTCCAAAAGACTAGGAGGGCAAACTCTTACTGGGTTTATTCGAATTACAGTATTTCTTGAAAGATGTACATGCAATAAACACTTAACTCTAAGCAAGGTCAAGTCTATTATAGTTGAACTGGTTTGGCCTAAAATCAAGGATTTGTATCTTAAACAGAATTATGTGGAATAGAAAATACAGAATATCAGTTCCTGTTTCTTTCCTAGAGGTCTCCTATCAGACAGCTGCTCAGCCCTAATTAATAAGGGGGAAAGACTCATTTTAGGAGACACAGTTTTATTCCTTTAAAACTCTTCATTATCACTGTGCCTATATCTTGCCCAAGCACCTGATCAGAAAGCCAAAACCAAAAGCATCTGGATATGTGGGCTATATAAAGTTGCCCCTCAGAATAGGTGGGGAATCAGTTCTAGGACTCCCTCGTATACCAAAATCCGTGTCCAGCAGTGGGCACTGTGGCGCCATATATACGAAAAGTCAGCCCTCCCTAACCTTGGATTTTGCATCCTGCAAATACTATATTTTCTTATGGAGTTTGGTTGAAAAGATCTGCATATAAGTGGACTCGCGAAGTCAGGGTCAACTGTACATTAAATGTAAACTGTTGGACAACTGACAGCATTTCACTTTTCTCCTGTGTGTTTTGCAAATACCAAATCCAATCTGAATTCACCCAATGGGATTGAAACCTAACTGTTCTTATTGAACCTGCTAAGCTGCCTCAATTTTATCAGACTGACAACAGACCAAGGAACTAATATAAAAGTATTCAGTAATTGTGAATGTGTACATTGTATTACGTTGTCATCATTACCTGTCAGGTCTACCTCTATCATTTTTTGGCCAGCTTTAAATTATTGATATTTATTCTCTTTAAAAGGAAAGTCAATATTTTTCTAAATATGCAAATGCTGTCAAACCCCCAAATTCAGGCTCATGTACCCAATGCACAGCTGAAGCCAAACACTTTGACACCAGTACCTGGAGGTAGAGAAAGGTTTATTCAATTTGGCCCAAGTGAGAAGCTGGGAGAGCAAGATCTCTCAGATCCATCTTTCCAAACAGATGAAGTAGGGAGGTCTTATTGGGCCATCAGGTAAAGAAGGAGGTTTCAGGGACTGAGGAGGAGTCTGTTTCTTCAGTCTCAGATAGCATCTTGAGCAGCCAGATTTCTGGGCAGTCAGCAGCTAAGTTCCTCAAAGGCATTCATTCCTTCTGCCAAACAAACTCATAAATTTTTCTTGTGACTCTAGCTTTGTCTCCCCCTGCTTGACAACTAAATAGTACTCCAGCAGTTGGTGACTACTGTGAGAATAAGGGCTATTGAGCAGGAAGTGAGCAGTTACCAGGTGCAAGTAAACAAGGGCCTAGTCAGAGTTTACATTATGTCGGTCTCTAAAAATGCTGGGGTACTAAAATCTCAAGGGGCCCAGCTACAAAAACCACACATGGTAATTATAAACAAAAGTAGAAAATGTAAGATTTAAAAAATAAAATAAAAATCAGCCATGATACCATAACCCCTGAAATAATCACTTATAATTTAGTACATTTCCTTCCTATCTTTAAATGTGCATATGTGTATGTGAATGTGTTTACTAGCATCTAACATTGGTAAGCCATTAACATTGTCATTTAAATTTCTTTGACTACCAGTTTTCATATTTTAAAGTCTTGATCTTTGCCCAACTTACAACCATCCTGATGAGAAGAAACTACACTGAGATTCATAAAAGTCTTCAGAGTCTAAGTCCAGCCTGAGCCTAAGCAGTACCTTCCCATGGACACCCCTGGGATGCTGATGGGTGGCCCATCAGAAGGCTGAGAAGAAAACTCAAGCCAAGAAAACTCTGATCAAGATGTTAGACATAGATATGGACCAACAGTGAGGCCTCGAGCTTTAGAGGGAGATGCCATTCTGACTGTAGCTCACATTTGCTTCTTGTTCATTTCTGAGAGATCTGTGCTCTGCATCCCAGGAAACAGGCAGGGCTACAGATTAAAGCAAATAAAAGTAGTATTTGCAAAAATGTCTATAAGGTATTAAGCAAAAGGCAGCTCGACTCTGGAACATATGGTAGAAATCTAACAGAAAAGGGGCAAGATCCACGTCTGCACAGAACCCAATATGGCTTTGGTGCATTGAGTCCCTAGAAAAGATTCCTGCATTTTGGCACATGGGGTCTCTTGTGTACCCCTAGTGGAGTCACCTCAAGGCAGTGAGAGCTCAAATAAGGGCATTGCAAGGCAACAGCTATTCACTAAAGGCAGTTTTAAAGACAGGGAAGACTCTGTCAATGGTTTCTAGATCAGAAGAGGAAGAAAAAGGTACAGATAGTGCCCTGTAGCTTGTTCACATGCAAAGAGTGAGATAAACCAGGGAAGGGTGTTAGCACTGGAGGTTTGAGTAGGGAAGCCTTTGTAGATAGAAACCCTACATTAACAATCGGAAATAAGAAATGGAGACTGTATCCACAAAAGGGAAAATCCCTTGGCCAGAGGAAGCCCTTCTCTAGAAATTTGCTCACCACATACCAGCCTCATAAAATTTTATTCTTGACAACCCAAATATGCTTGCTTTGTCTTCAGTAGATAAAGAAATGGTTACATAATTCTCTACATAATTATCTGTACATGTATTATTTTGAAGACCATGAATGGTCTTTAATCCCTACTGAATAAATCCAATTCCTTTTGCCTTTTCTGAAGCCAACCCCAAAGCCATTTCCTCCTGAATGAATTTAAAGATTCCTGGCCCTGGAGTCTGGCCACTGAGGGGCACTAGAGAAGAGTCAGAGTGCAGCTTCCTTTCATCCCACCCACTAGGGAGTTTATTGTCATACCCTGTAAAGCCAGAAAGAGAAAATAGAGCAGAATGTGTCTAAAATAAACCCATTTGCCAATTTCTCTTTTTAAAAGAAAACCACCACTTGCTTCAACTCTGTGCACACAGGGAGACAGAAGGAGTAGTGTCCTTTTAGTCACTTGAGTCATCTGTGAATTAAATGGCTATGAAATGGTAAGTTGGGAGAATCTATTAAATGACAAGCAGCATGAGTTGAACATTTGTACAATGACTGTACCCACGGGGTACACTTTTCTCATCACAACAATTTTAGTTGAACTTCTCTGAAAGATAAATAATGTAAATTCACTCTTCATTGCTGAAAAAATATTTGATGTTGAGTCAACCAACCTGCCAGGATAGAATAATCATGATGTTATTTGATGTTGAATCAGCCAGCGTGCCAACATGATGATAATCACGATGATTAAGACGATGACACATGCCGTGCCAGATACTTTTCTAAAAATTTTTCTAGGTAACTCATTTAATACTTACAATACCCCTAGGATGTAAGTACTATTATTATTTCCATTTTAGAGATAAGAAAAATAAGATATAGAGAGGTTTTTTTAAAAAAAAAAAAATTAGGGTACTGTAGTTAAGTTGTGGAGCCCGATTTCAAACCCAGAAATCCAATGTTAAGGTTAGTAACATACAACATCTGGATCTAAAATAAAAAGTTTAATCTACTACATTGATATTGTTGATTTTTCAGGATTTAAAAGTTGTTTCAAGTGACTGCATTGTTTTTTTTTTCATGCAAACAACTTTGTTCATTGTTCACAATGAACAGAGTCATTATCTAAAAGGCAAAACACAAAAATTAAATAGATTTTGCAAATTGACTCATTTTTCATTTCCTGATAACTGAATTTCAATTAAATAATGGAGAGCATAAGATTCAACCATTTGCATTCTGTATAACACAGCTCAGTGTTTACTGCAATGAGACTCATGTCATAAAAAAAAAAACATTTTTCAGAACAAGGAAAAAATGATATAAGCTTGAATGAGACACATATCAAATCTTTGGGGGAAAAATCCATTTTTTATTTCCTCATTGAGAATTAAATCTCTGTAAGGCAAGGCATTATCCTTCGCCTTCCTTCTTGTTTCCCATTAGCCCTTGGGGATCTCTCAGGGAGGGGTCTGTGTTTTCAAGCAGCCACACTGTTCCCATGCACCATACCATCCCCCAGCTGCTGGTGGCTTTCATTTCTACCCTTCCCACCTTCTGCTCCTTTGAGACCTGCTTTTCTATAGCCAGGTCCGAGAACACAATTGCATTTTCTATGAGCAGAAAAGTGAAATATTCAATCATTCTTTCTTTCTCTCAGTAAATTTTACTACGTAACAATGATCATCAGTGATGTTATTAAAAATGGATTTGATTTATCCAACAAAGCGTACCGTAGAAGTCATTCTATTGCAATGGTATCTTACTTGTCAATGGTAATAGGAATGGCCCCAGAGCACAATCAACCATGCATTTTTTTTTTATATGAGAATACAAACCTTTTGGTTACCTTTTATATCTTTGCCTCTCCCTAGCAAGGATTAGAGGTATGACCCTCCCCTCCACAATGCTCACCGCATCCCTCAGATGTGGGTCTACCCCTACAACCCCTGAATCCCTGTGAACACCACCACCATGTGAGCACCATAGTGTTAATCAGTCAGTACCAATTTGATGGCGAGTACATGTGGAGCCTATTCTTCCGATCTTGTGTCACCTCACTTTGGATAATGGGCTTAAGCTCAATCCAGGATAATATAAGCGGAGCTAGCTCACTGTCATTTCTTAAAATTGAGTAATATTCCATTGTGAACAAATACCAGATTTTAACAATCCACTCATGAATTGACGGGCACTTAGGTTGTTTCCACGTCCTTGCAATAGTGAATTGTGCCGCCATAAACATTGGGGTGCAGATGTCTTTATTATAGAATGACTTATGCTCTTTTGGGTAGATGCCTAATAATGCTATTGCTGGATCGAAATGGTATTTCTATTTTTAGCTCTTTGAGGTATCGCCAAATTCTTTTCTACAAAGGTTGCACTAATTTGCACCAACTGTGCATTTTGAGAGAGCAGAGGTCATGTCTTTCATTGCTATTCCCAGTATCTACAAATCTTAAGTTTTCAAAAATGTTGGTTGGATTTAACTGATTTGAAATGTGAACACTGAAGCTAATAAACTGATAAAGTTCTTCATGCTACCAAACTTGACTTGTTACTAGGTATGTCATGTTATGCTGGCTAGTTCTGGAGAGAGAAAGGGTCGGGGACAGTTGCAGAACCAGACAGGTGATAAACACCAAAGAGCTGAAGCAGAGCAGAGAAAAATAAGAACCACATGGACACTGGAGGAGGTGCCACCAAGAATAAGTCTGCACTAGCTGTGACTCTTTCCCATTCCTATTCAGGTTTAAATCCTGGGCTAAAGCAGAAGGGAGAACTATTGGCTATTTCCTCAATATCTCAGCACCATCCTCTCCTCTGTACCCTGCTCATAAATCCTATCAGCCACAAAATGTTACGTTCATCTTAGTACTGGAAACTCTTTCCTCTTTTGTGTGCTCTAATGAGCTCCTTGCCAGGGCTTGATAGAAGTTTGTTAGCTCTGTATACTGCAAAAACTAACTTTATATAAACCAAATCTTAGAGCATGCTTCTATGGAATGATTCCCAAAACATAGAAGTTCTGGAAATTCTTTACTGCCTCCTATATTTTCTTCCCCTATCTGATACATCACATAAAAACATATAACTGATCCAAATGAGGATGAGATGAGCTATTGTGAGCTATGGATTTTGTTTTCCTTTCCTTTCTCAAGTTAAACATTTCTTGCTCCCTCCATTTTGACATTTGTATTGTGAAATAAATCATGCATAAAGACGTGTGTATAATGTTTATGCATAGATGTACAGTTTAAAGAATAAGACATGCTCCGGTGTGCTTTATCTCTCTTCCTCTCTCAATGGAATTTTTAAACATCTATTGGACTACTTGGAAAATAAGTATGAAACCATTAAGTTCAAAGGAAACAAATACATTTTAAAGCCTCTTGAGAGATAAATTAAGAAAAATGCATAAGACTCTGAAGAAAGTTTTCTTTTTAAGTTAAAAGAAAATGAAAAGAGACCCCAGTTTCCTACTTTCATTTTTGCCCCCTTTTTTTTTTTGTACTTTCTCTCTTCTTTTCCCCTCTTATCATTTCTTTCTCTTCGATTTCCCCTTCTCCTGAAACTGAATTGGCATTAGACAATTAATAAACAATCTACAAGGCAGCTAGCTCCCTAAAGAGTAGTTCTGATAGCTTCTAACATGAGATTGGGCCAACGATACAAAAAACAAGGCATGAAGATATAAGATCATTTCAAACCATTCCAACCACACATCTTGCAGCAGAGATTCAGCAAAAGAAAACTAGATGGTCCCTGGCTTACAACGGTTCTACTTAGGATTTGCAACTACAGTGGTGCAAGAGCAATAGGCATTCAGTAGAAACCGTACTTCTAGAATGTGTACAATCATTCTGGTTTTCACATTCATGGTATCCAATAAATTACATGAGATATTTGTCATTTTATTATAAAGTAGGTTTTGTGTTAGATTATTTTGCCCAAACTATAGGCTGATGTACGTGTTCTGAGTACTTTTAAGGTGGGCTGGTCTAAGCTGTGATGTTTGGTGGGTTTATCGGTACATAACCCCATCCTAAGTCAAGAAGTATCTGTGCAGGCTGAGACAAGACCACAGTCACAAACCCATGTCCTCTTACCTGTAAAAAGTCTAATCCTGCTTCTGCTGAGGAAGTTATGCAACCTTGAGGTGCTCCAGATGTACATCAACTGAAGAGAGCCCTTAACCTCCAGTTGAGTTGTTTGAACTATTTTTCTTGGCAAAGTTAATGTTCAAACATCCCTGTTTCACCACATCATCTTGACTTGCACACAGAAGCGCACTCTGCTTTTCATTCAAGGAGGGGAAGCCCCCACAGCCAGGCCACACACCCAAGACAAAGCCTTTCTCAACAATCACTAGGCTTTGCCAGTAGATGGTAGTGGAGTGGTTGGAAACAATAACATCCTGTCACCCCCAAAATTATTGCTCACAGTGTCTGGCATCACTGGGATTTTCTCAGCTTCATCTTTGGAAACTTCCTACCCTGAATCCTTCCTCTCACTCCTTCAATAGGCTTTTTCTTCCACATGTCTCCATGTCAACCAGAAAGAGATGCAACCACCAGACAGGAACAGTCCGGGGCAGGCTGGATTGCTCACCACCTCACCGTGAAGCCATCACTCTCATGTGAGCATTGGGTGACCAATAACGGTGCCTCATTCCCCACAATGGAAGAGCAGAAGCAGCAAATGTACACGGTTTCCTGCATTTGCAGACTGTCGGAGTTAAAAGAGCCCAGGAGATCATCTAACCAAATTCCTGCATTCTACCAATGAACACTCTGAAGCCCAGGGAACTAAATTGGCCTGCCTAAAGTTACAGAATGAGTTACTGTCAACACTGAAATTAAAGTCTGATTTCTATTCCAGACACTTAAACTGAATATTGATTAGTAGTGAAAATCCCCACAACAATGGTTAATATTAATATTAATTATTATTAATATTAATACTTATCAAGTACTATGTGTCAGGAACTATTCTAACAACTTACATGCATTAATTCCTTTAATCCTTATCAAAACTTTATGAAACAGAGATTATTATTACTTCTCTTTTACAGATGAGGAAACTGAAATTCAGGGTAATTACAGAACAGCCAGTAGGTGGAAGAGACAGGATCTGATTCCAGGAAGTCTTATTTCAAACCTAGACCTTATAAACCACTGACATTTTTGCTGCTTTATGGTAAAATGAAAAAAATGAGAAAAGTGTAACACATTTTTCTTAAAGTTAGATTTGTTCTATTTAGAATACTATCTTTTATTATATTCTGTACTTTTTACTTTAGAATATTAAAAATGGCTTTTTATGAGAAAATAGTGAGAGTACCTGGTAGTTGGTGTTCTATGAATTTTATTGTTTGGTAAAACTATACTCTGGAAGTTGCTTACCTATGTGGAACTGCAGAGTCTGGAAGGCTCTTCCTTGCATTATCTGTGCCCTGTAGGAATTCTGGGAGAATGTGTGGTTGCTCTCACTCTTCCTCTGCAGGGACTGGTTCCCTAAGACTGAGGGGCAGGAAAACGAATGACTAACATTCATCATCTACCTTGTTCAGTCAGGACTCTTTTGATTGCAAGTAAATGACTCAAGTAAAAATGAGTATATAAGTTAATATAGCTGAAACATCTGGGGACCAGAGACTTAAATCATGTCTCTATATCTCTTAGCTTTGCTCTCTACCACATCTTGGCTTAATTCTGAGGCTCCCAGAGCAAAATGGCTGCCCATAGCTTCAGCCCTTCTCAATGTTCAAGTTCAGAGGGGGAAAAGGGTATCTCTCCCTAGTAGCCCCCACATAGGATTGCACTTGGATTGGACTGACTTATGTCACATGTCCCTCCCTAAAGGGGTCACCATAGCTAGGTAATAGATTTATGGTACTTGGCCAGTGGGTTACACATTACACTCCTGAAGTTGGCCATAGAATCAGCTCCAGTGACATCTCTTCATCTGAGAAGGGGAAGGATAATTCTCAAAAGTGAAAATTAGACACTGTCACCAAAAGAAGAACGGATGTTTGGTGGTCAAGCCAGCAAGTGTTCACTACTCACCATATATCATTCACTGGGTTGGGTGCTACCCACTCAAAAATCCACTGTTAAAACTGAAGACAAAATAAGCCACCCCTGTGTATTTCAATCATGCCTTGACTGAGGGCTCAGTAACCACCCTTCCCAGCCCACGCCCACAAAGGAATAAAGACTTGGGACCGTTGACTCCTATCCATCTCCCATTCTACCAAGAATTAAGAATTTCTTAAATATTTGTTCCTTCTCTCCCCACCACAGCTGAAGGAGCTAAGATTAGAGACACTGACTGTATCTCACCTTTGGGTTGAAAGGAAAATATAATCCAGAAGAGTTCTAGAGGGATGTTAATCAAATAAGAGAAAAACGTTTATTCTAAACTTGACTTAGAATTTTCCAAAGTGTTAAGTAGCTGACATCTACATTTCACAGAGTATGTCCTTTAGGCTTAAGAAAGAATCTTTTCTAATTAAGTGCTCCAGAGCGCATTGGAAGAGAAGAATTTTGTAACTGACATATGCAAGATCAGTTTCTTGATTTATTCTATAGCAAACACAGTAATCACAATTATCCCACAATAGTTCCAGGGAACTATTCTCTGAAACAGTAAATCTATCCAATCAAAATTAAGTGTTCAGAGGTATAAACAGTATCCAATGTTTCACTCAAAACTAAAACAAGATTGCAGCTCCAGATACTGCTAGACATCCAGGCTTTCGCCATAAATAAGATTGTTTTAATAAAATATAAAACCATGACTGAATTTAATATGAAAGGGATCTGAGATCATTAAACTCTATATTTACTCAATGTTAAAAGTAATTTTTGTTATTTTCCAAGGGAAATGTTCACATTTGGGGAAAAAATAATAGTCATAAAATAATAATTTGAGGTTTTTATATTAATGTAAAAGCACATAGTCATGTTAAATCTTGGCTGTTGTCTAATGTCATGTAAGATGGTACGTGGCCTTACATGGACAAAATTCCATCTTGGAGAGTTCTTTAGAAAGGGTCCCCAGTGTGCCTCTCTGAGCCCTCAGCCTATTCACCGTCTACTGGTGTCTCCAGAAAGCAGATTGGATCCACTTCTTTTTCCTTTCCACTCTGTCTCTCCCTTCCTAGCCCCTGTAAGCATAGATACAGTAATTGAGTTTACTGGACATTTTAGTTTGAATCCAGGTGCTACTACTGACACACGTCACATGGCTCCAGGGTAAGAAAGCTCACATCTCCTTTCTTCCCATTTATTCATGATTTAAACAGATGAGCTCCTCTTTGAGCCCAGATACCTATGGACATGGACATGGCTGCTAAACTAATGGGGGACCTGCCAAAAATTAAAAAATTTAGAAAGACTTCTTTCTTTCTGGGGAGAAAGTATATTCCAAGAGAATAAGAGTTAGCCAGCCACAACGTTCTTCATCCAGTTTAAAAAAAAGGTCTTGGCTCTTCAAAGGGTCCTGGACATGGACAGGGGTGGCCAGGCCTGCTAAGAGACAGCAGATGTGACAGCAGTCCCAGAAGTAGGGGCAGAGTGCATGGGGGACAATGAGGTGTGGTTTCCAGTGGATCTTCAAGGTACCTCAAAGCAATAGGACTGGAGCAGGGGAACGGGGGTAGAATAGCAAGAACCATATGGCCGGGAACCAGCACCTTCATCAGATGCTTGTTTTTCAGTGTATGGTGACTCTCTGAAACACCTGCATAGGGAGGAAAAAGTGCAGGGCGGTGACCCGATATTGAGTACTAGCATAGTAGGGATTATATATAAAATGAGGGTATGGGACCACCTTTTAATAGCTTCCAGCTCTGACTGTGAATAATTATATGATTCTAACTAGCTAATGGTGAGGAAAAGAAACCTTGTCCCCCACCCCCACCTTCTTCTCACAAACCTCTTTGCCCTCAATCCTCATCAAAAGCAAGTTAAGTCTGCAGAAGGCAGGAACAAAAGCAACTATCCCTGGAGAGGAGATGCTTCCCTGATCATCATCGTTCTCCTTCTGCTCAAGCTCTTCCCTCTGATAAAGTGGCCTTTTCCCCAAACTGGCTCCTCCCTAACCTCTCACCTCCCACCTCTGCCCTGCATACCCCTAGAGCACAAAGTTCCAAGAAAAGGCTATAGTCTCCTTTTGAGCCTCCAAATGTCATTGTAGCTACTTTCTTTGAAAAACAGATAGAGGAGGTTTCTGATCTCCTTTTGTCCTTGTCCCCACAAATCCCAAACTCAGGTCCAATGTTACTAAGAATATTTCAACATTTCAAATGTAGACAATAAATGAAAGAGTTTCAATTCAATGTGGTTGTTAGCATGAAATTTTTATTTCTTCAAATTCTTCTTTTAATCATGGTCTGTCACAGACCCTGTCCTACTACTAGCAATGGCCTCTTGGCCCATTCCATAAAGCTTACCAGTCATTTTTGATTATTAATGTGACTCCTATTAAAAGTTCTAGTATCATAGCTGATTGAAATGAAAATTGTTCTTCTCTTCTCTTCTAGATAGCTAGACCCATAGTCCTGGGTTCTTGGAGTGAAGAATGAACACGGTGTGGCTCTGAAATAACTTCTCACCTCTTAAGGACAATGCTAAGTTTTACCTTGCCCTCCCTGAAGTCCTGAGGACCCTCATAAATAGTTGCATCCCTGTACCTTACCTGTCCCTATCTGCAGCACATGCCATCAGCCCTTTCTCTGGGTCATGTGGCCCCTTGCTTTTCCCAGTGAGCCTTCCTCACCTGTCCCTCTCCTCATCCCTGTGTGGTTCCTTCTGTGCTCTCAAAGGGTCAGAGGACTAGTGTAAGTTTGGCCCCATCCAGTTTCCCAGCACCTTATACTATGGCCCTTTCTAACTCTGCCGATGATGGCTATTCCCACAAGCCTCTCTGCTCAGAATTCTCCAGACTGATAGCACACCAGGTCTCTATGGCCCCCACACTTAAGGAGGAACATGTCAGGCTCTCCTAAAACTTTCCTGCACTGTATCCCTCCAAGGTCAGAAGAGAGTGAGCCTGCAGGTACTGGAACTTAGCACATATCTGTCAGGGAGAAGATACAAGCCTCTCCTTCTCACAGATGCCCCAGCCCCTGTGACCGATTTTCCTTGGAGGTTCTTCACTTGGTTTCTTGAGTAAGAAAGCACTCCCCATGGGGAATAAAAGGAAAAACCTCTTGTCTGGACTCTAATGACACCTTCCATCCCAATTCCTCTTGCAGACAGGGGTGGGTCAGGAGATGATGGGGGAATGAGGCAGGTTTAACTACCTCTTAGTAAACAAACCTGAAGGGCCTCACTGGTGGTGACTCTTTGGTAACTATCTTTAGGATGTGGGGTACTTAACTGTCCTTATCCTCAGATTTACGCCTTTGTTACAATTTCTGCACTAAAGAGACAAACTCATTCTCAATATCCTGTTACAAAATTCAAGGGGTTAGTAAGAGCTAAACTACATTAAAAAACAAACAAACAAAAAAAACTTTAGCATGGTGCCTGTACTCTCTACACAGTCAAATAGCCACATCCCAACCCTCCACCTATAAGGGCCTTCGCACTTAGGAATAAATTTCATCCATGGCTAATTGTCAGATCCACAGTGAGATTTCCAACTATTTAGGGAAGTAGACTTAACATTACCGGTTTACCATCATTGGCTTGTAAGCCAATATAACAATACCTTTTTTGGATAACAATGTAACATCTAAAGACAATAAGAAGAACATGTACACAAACAGCAGCATGACTCACACCATCCCTTACCATTTTGTTCTTAATAATCTTATCTCACACATTGGGAAACTGAGATCCACAAATTTCCCAATTGCACAGAACAGAGTCAAAATCATCACCTGAGACCTCAACTAACATCAAGCTGTTTCATAGCTCAGTGAAGAACAATGTGTTTTTATTCCTAAATGAGAGTTCTGAACTACCTTCTCAATGACATTTCTTATTAATTTTACCTAAAGGTTATTATAAAAAATCTGATCTTGGTCTATAAGCCAGAAAGAAATTTCACGTTAATATCAAGCCTGATACATTCTGGGCATGAGCGTAAGTGGCCATTTGTTAAGTCATGGTTCAACACACAGGGTATGGCATTCTTCCCTGGAATAGTCTTTCATCTTAAATATATCATCTTTGGGAACTTTATATTCTGGCATAACTTGGCACATAGAAAATTGTGTGAGTGCCTAAAATATTTCAGGAACCAAGTCAGTTACAAATCCAAAAGAGGCCTCTTATTTATATAAAAATAAACATAAAAGATCAGAACTTTTTGTTTCTCTACAGCAAATAGTTTTCTTAGCTTTTCTGACAAAATTGTAGCCATTCTGTTGAAACTCTGCAATTAGAACATGATTCATTTGCCCAAGACGGTAATGTGAGAGCCCCTATTTGTCTTTTTCTTTAAAGACCTTCTATGGTGATGGAAAAATGCAGCATCCAAATTAGAGTATAAACCCACCCCCTCGAAGGATGTTTTTAGAAGCCTAGATTTTTTTACTTTAAACTGTGTATTAAGGAAGGCAGTTACCTGTAAGATTTCCGGGCCCACAACACAGCAAAGCGAGTCTAATACCAGGTTAATCCCTAAATTACAGCACACAAGTAGCCAACAAATCTTTCATCAACTTGTTTTGCTGCTGCTGTTGTTATTTGTTCTGTGCTACAACACTGGCAAAGCTTAGTGCACAGAAGCCATCCCAAGAAACCAGAAGTTCTCAATCTAGGAAGCACTTGCCCACTTTTAAAACCCTGATGTCAAGACCAGATAATTAGGAATCTCTGGGAGTGGGACCCAAGTATCAGTATCTTTAAAGCCCCTAGATCATGTCAATGTACACCCTAGCTTGAGAACCATGCCGTAAGATAACCATGCTGAATATGTTCAAAGATATGTGATACAAAAGCAAAAATGTTGACTACTAAGTGTGAACAGTTCAAAACTGTAATCAAATACACTTTGTAGTAGTCTTTCTTCCACTTCATCCAACTATGAACAGTAGCACTGAGTTTACCTGAAGGTGAGGTTTGAGGAGCTGAACATACAGAGATAAGGCAGGAAAGACTGGGCCCTAGAATGCAGCACAGCAACTGCTGCAGGAGAATTACCAACTTGACCCTTTAATCACCAGGGAATCACAGAAGGTTTGGGTGCAGTGATGTGACGTGATTAATAGGATATTCAGGAAAACCAGTCTGCCGACAATAATAGGACAGATCAGAGAAGGAGAAAACAGAGTCACAGAGACCAACTGAGAGGCAATTAGGGTAGTCTAGAATTGAGGTAGCAAGAGCCTAAGTATTAATACCAATAGAAGCAGTGGGAATGGAAAATAATTGTCACCCTTAACTAGTTATTGAAAGAATAAGGGGGGAGGATTGAACTTTGAGGTTTCAAGCCAAGTCAGAAAGAAACAGAGAAGTCAGAAAGAGAAGGAATATGAAAAGAAGAGAAAAAAGTTTAACATGTTAGTTTCGGAAACATCTAGGACAGAGATTTACTCAGCAGCCAAAAATATGAGCCTGGGCTCTGCAGAGAAACAAAATGGACCAATATCAGATTTTCCCTGTTTCCAAAGTTCAAGTTGGAAACAGGTCGGTGGTGACCACACTCTGGTCTTGCAGGCAGAAGTTATATCTTAATCATCTCTTTTACTGCCAGCTACCACATTGAAGAGAACTCTGTGTCTAACAGGGCTTATTCCTCTGCTCTCTGAGAAGAAATAAAAGCATCTGATTCTTGTGAAAATAAAACTAGAAACTCCATATTATAATAATGGAAACTAAAATAAGGGGAGAGCATGACAGATCGGAGTGGTTGCCAGAAGGAGACTGTATCTGACCCAAAGTGATTCCACCTTCTCAGATTCCCTTGTCTACAGCATGCTGCCACATCTAGGGCTTGACCAGTACTTGCCCGATGTGTGCCTGGACCTCCCCTTCATCACTGTCATATGGCCCAGACCATACGCCACACATGTGTGGCTTCTGGCTTCTCCCACCACTCTCAGACTCAAATGAAACACCACAGTGTAGGGCCTGGGCCTGGCATCCCAAACACATGCTGAGGGCGGCCAGATGGCCTAACCTGAAGTGTAGTAGAGTTACCTTCCCATGCGCTAACTTTGACCAATGGGAAGCAGGAGTTAGGTGGCGCCAGGTGGATAGAATTTAGTCCCTCCCTCGCTCCCATTAACTGCTCTGAGTCAGTTGCTCTGCACAACCTAATCAGAGACGTCTCACATGCTCAGTGAAGCAACCGCCAGGGCAGTAGGAGCCCACCACACGGCTTCACTCTTCCTCTGTCTCAGCTCCCTCGCCCTCATTCTAGCCACCCTGGATTGGCACTTCCAAAATAAAGTCCCAACTTTTTAAATCCTTGCCTCAGGATCTGTACTTTAGAAAACCTGGCCAAAGGCATAACACGTCGCCAGGATCACTCTAAACACAAGGTTCAGCTTGGAATTTTTCAGATCACAGAGATACCGTGCATGTCAGCCTCAAACCCATGGAGTGTGGGCCGCTGATTCAGAATTTTCAGGAGATTTTTTAAAATGACTGTTCCATTCCTCACTCAGCCAAGATTGAGACAGGCCGGTCCCATTCTGTGGGGAAGATTTCTTCACCCTTAGCAGATTAAAGTCTCTAATCAGACCTCTTACCTCTCTGGGGCACGAAGCTTTCTTTGTTTCCTTTCCTATGCATGGTCATACAAAGCTGAGGCTCTAGGGCACAAGGTAATCTCAGGGCAAACCAGAGCTCCAGAGCTGGCTGGCTTCTGGGAAATCATGCCTTCTTGATATTCTGGTCTCTGATTGTTTCTCTTTTTTACTGCCTGCTCAGCCATGCTTTTAAGAAGTTGTTTCCTTTTGTTTTATATTCTGCATTTTAAGTATCTTGTACTAGGAAGGTTTTCTTGGGACATCAAGTCCACAATGTTGGCAGAAAAAAAAACTGGACATTATTTTTTATTTTGAAACAATATTAAATTTACAGAAAAGTTGCAAGTATAATACAAAGAACATTGTTCCAGAATCCTTTGAGATAAATTGCCAGCATGATCCCCACCAATCACCCACCTTTGAATACTTTAGTATGTTTCCTACCAAAAAAAAAAAAGAGAGATGATTCCACAAAACCTCATGTACCCACCAAAATCAAGAAATTAGCCTTGATGTCCTACTCCCCAGGAATGTACAAATTTCACAATTTTTTCTAATAATGTCTTTCACAGCAAAAGGATCCAATTCAGAATTGTGTGCTTCAT
This sequence comes from Lepilemur ruficaudatus, assembly GCA_963574885.1. Taxonomy (NCBI): domain Eukaryota; kingdom Metazoa; phylum Chordata; class Mammalia; order Primates; family Lepilemuridae; genus Lepilemur; species Lepilemur ruficaudatus. The sequence goes on along the minus strand of CAUYRT010015571.1, from coordinate 2,912 downwards.
TTTGTTGTCATGTCTTTTTATTCTCTTAATCAGAAACGTTTCTCTGTCTTGCCTTGACTTTCACGACCTTGACAACTTTGATGATTAAAGGCTAGTTATGTTGTAATATGCCCCTTGATTTGGACTTGTCTGAAGTCTCCTCATGAGTATGCGTCTTCGGCAGGACGTCACAGAAGTGAGGCTGTGTCATTTTTATTGCATTTGTTCCGATGACCCAGAATTTTGATTTGTCCCAATACTGATGATGTTCACTGATTATGTGTAGCGGCCCACTGCACTGTAGAGTTTCTCTTTTTTTGTTTTATAATTAATAAGGACTTTGTGGGGATTTTGCAATAACATAAATTTCCCATTGCTCATCAACATTTCAGTTTATTTACTTAGTCATCCATGTTAGTATACATTGAATGAGTTATAAAGTCTTACTATTTGTCTTAGTCTATTCAGCTGCTATAACAAAATACTTTAGACCAAGTAATGTATAAACAGCAGAAATTTATTGTCCACAGTTCTGGAGAGTGGGAAGTCTCAGATCAAGGTGTCAGCAGATTCAGTGTCTGGTGAGAGCCCATTCCTCATAGACAGCCCTCCTGCTGGGTCCTCATTTGGCAAGAAGGGCAAACGCACTCCCTTCAATCTCTTTTATAGGGGCACTAATCCTGTTCATGAGGGTGGAGCCTTCATGACTTAATCACTTCCCAGAAGGCCCCACCTCTCAATATTATCACATTGGGAATTAAGTTTCAGTATATGAATTTCAGAGAGACACCAACATTCTGACCATAGCACTATTTGATGTGATAATGGTGTTCAATATGATGTTTAAATTGTACCCTATTTGGCCCTATCAGTGGAATGAGCTAAGAAATATATGTATGCATGCACATAAATCAAGTACATGTATACACTTAAATTTATATTTATTTCTATAACTATCTTTCTATATTGAGAACCCCAAGTTCACACAGATAACCCCAATTCCAATTCAATCACTACAAGGTTCTTTATGGTTTATTCCCTTATACTTTATAATTCTCCCTCTCTGACAGTGAGATATCTGGATCCCAATTACCCTTAATATATTGACTTATTTGAACAACAGCCCTATATGTAACCCATTTCCAATCTCTCCTACCCTCCTCTCTCCCACATGATCATTCTTCTCACCCCATTCATCTCCGTGTGCCATGCCAGGCAGCCACCCTCCCACCTGGACTCCCTCCTCCCCAGGCCTAGGCTCTGACACCCCATGGCCAGCAGCCCCTGTGGGGGCACCCTCTTAACCCAGTACTGTATGGACACCCTCCTCATCCTACTGGAGCTTCATGACCCTGCACCAGGCCACCCATTGTGTAGATGCTTGACTTAGCACTTGTTAAGTTTAGCCTAAAGCTGCTTCTTTACATATTTTAAGTTTAGCCCAAAGATTTCTCCATACATAATGAACTGTCACCTAACTGGATATGTAAGCAGATTATAACCTACTCTTGTAACAAGTGGCCAAGTCACAGCCAATCACAGAAGCCATACTTCAACCACTCACAGGCAGTGCTCTAATACGGCAGACACCAAGCCGAAACCAGTCTAGCTCTTTTAATACTTCTCTTCTGTTTTCTGTGTGTCACTTGCCTTTATAGATCAGGCTCAAAGTCATCAAGACAGAAACCATCCACCTTCACCCACATCAAGGATGGCTGCAACATCCATATTCTTAATGCTCTGGTTTTAGTTCTTTCTCAGTTTCTGATGCCTGACATTTCTTTCTTGTGACTGGAACAATGTATTTAAAATTATTTTATCTAGTATTTCTATATGTGTGGAGTGGGAGATTTTGGACGTTGCATTAGTCCACCTTGCCAAAATTGCATTGCCCCCCACCCCCCCCACCCCCCCGTCGGGCACCGCTTAACTATCATCTCGACTGCACCTGTTCCTGGTTCTGACTTCTGCTGTAGTGAGACACTCTGTCTGGATTCTGACCAACTTCATCAGGCACAACCTGGCAGGTTTTCTAAAATTGCCCTCACTTTCTCCTCAACGAGGAAAAGAGATGGGGCAGTTTCTCTTCAGTGATAACAACCTCAAGTGCCTTTCACACATTTCCAGGTTCTTTCATGTGCACCACCGATTTCAGCGTCCATAACACAAAAGCTTTTAGGATCAGACCCTCGCATGTGCGTCCAGCTGAAACCAAAGCTCTGAACATTAACGCCGACTCTGAACATAACGTCCTTGCCACACAGCTTTAATACCACCCCACATTCCTCTTTGGACATCTGACTCTGTGCATTGTTTCCAATTCTAGTCTGCACCCCAGATTCTAACTTGATCTTCCTCTAAGTAATGATGCTACATTCAATCGACCCTGTGGATCTGGCCTGTTTGGTTCCCTATTCTGACCAGAAGCATCTCATGACCACATAGGACCCTGTGCTACCCCACTTCCTCCCAGTCTCCTCCAATCCTGCTGTGGTGGCCTTGCAAGTGATGTTCCCACTCTCCCACCTAATAATCCTCCGCCCAATGGCTGCCCCACTAGTACTCCTCAAAAAATACTCAGGTCAGTTCCCTGCAGTGCTGTAGCATTTGTAACTCAGAGCAACAATCTAGCACTTATTGATATACTCTTCTATACTCTTTTTTTTTTTTTTTTTTGAGACAGAGTCTCACTCTGTTGTCCGGGCTAGAGTGAGTGCCGTGGCATCATCCTAGCTCACAGCAACCTCAAACTCCTGGGCTCAAGCAATCCTTCTGCCTCAGCCTCCCAAGTGGCTGGGACTACAGGCATGCGCCACCATGCCTGGCTAATTTTTGCTATATATTTTTAGTTGGCCAATTAATTTCTTTCTATTTTTCAGCAGAGATGGGGTCTTGCTCTTGCTCAGGCTGGTTTTGAACTCCTGACCTTGAGC
>CAUYRT010015570.1:0-15060 GCA_963574885.1 Lepilemur ruficaudatus | reverse complement strand
TTGCTTTTGCACAGTTTGAGTCAAAGTTGTAAGTGTGCCCATCACCAAGGTAGCATGTATTATACACATTAGGTGTAGATTTGCCCATCCCCTCTTCTGCCCTCCCAAGTACTTGGTTTCTGTTGAGTTTTACTATTATATGTGTACATGGGTGTTGATTGATTACTTTCAATGTAACCTTGAGTACATGTGGTGTTTGCTTTTCCATTATTGTGATACTTCACTTAGAAGAATGGTCTCTATTTCCATCCAGGTTATTACAAAAGGTATTAGTTCACCATTTTTTTATGGCTGAGTAGTACTCCATGGTATACATATACCACATTTTATTAATCCACTCATGAATCTATGAGCACTTGTGTTGTTTCCATATCTTTGCAATTGTGCATTGTACTGCAATAAACATTCAAGTGCATGTATCTTTTTGATAAAATGACTTTTTTCCTTTGGGTAAATGCCCAATAGTGGGATTGCTGGATCAAATGGTGGTCTACCTTTAGTTCTTTGAGGTTATCTCTATACTATTTTCCATAGAGGTTGTACTAGTTTGCAGTTCCACCAACAGTGTATAAGTGTTCCCTTCTCTCCATATCCGTGACAGCATCTGTTGTTTTGGGACTTTTTGATAAAAGCCATTCTCACTGGGGCTAAGTGCAAGGATGGTTCAACATTTGTAAATCTATAGATGTAATTCACCACATAAATAGAAGCAAAAACAAAGACCATATGCTCTTCTCAATAGGCACTGAAAAAGCGTTTGACAAAATCCAGCACCCCTTTATAATAAGAATGCTTTTAAAAACAGGCATAGAGAAACACTGAAGAAGGAAATTGCAGAGGACATAAATAGATGGGAAAACATATCATGCTCAAGGAGCACAGAATCAATATTGTTAAAATGTCTATAATACTCATAGTGATCTACAGATTGAATGCAATCCCCATTAAAATGCCAACATTATTTTTTGCAGATCTAGGAAAAATAGTTCTACAGTTCATATGGAACCAAGGCTTAAACAGGATCTGCACCTCTCACCACTCACAAAAAAAAAATTCACAATGGATAACAGATTTAAACCTAAGACATAAAACTATAAGAATTCCAGAAGAAAATACTGGAAAAACTCTTACAGATATTGGCCAAGGCAATAACTTATGAAGAAGCCCTAAAGGCAATCACAGCAATAACAAAAATTAACAAATGGGACTTGATTAAACTAAAAATCTTCTGTACAGCCAAGGAAACATTCAATAGAGTGAACAGATAACCTACAGAATGGGAGAAAATATTTTCATTCTATACATCTGATAAAAGGCTGATAACCAAAATCTACAAAGAGCTCAAATTAGCAAGAAAATAATCAGACAACCTCATAAAAAAGAGAGCAAAGGACATGAACAGAACCTTTTCAAAAGAAGAGAGACTAAAGACCAATAAAAATATGAAAAAATGCTCAATATCTCTAATCATCAGGGAAATGCAAATCCAATCATATTTTTTATAGACTATCAACCTCTTAAGGTATTTTTATAAATTATAAATCTGAATATATAAAAATATTTTAAATCAGTAAGACATAATGTATTAATCATAGATTATTTCATCATTCATCTTTTAAAATCTAATAAATTTTTCCTTTTCTTAAAATATTCTAATTTTATTCAAAAATTTATTATATAAAGTAAAATATGTATTCATCCCTGAGAAAAAATGGATTTTATATTAACATATATTTTCTTTTCATTATTTTATCAGAAAATTAGATTCATAAAGACAGTTGAAGAGAAGGCAGATATTGAAAAAAAATTGTAATCACCCATAATCCTGTCTCTCAGAGACAGCCATTATTAACACTTTGGAATACAGTCTATACAATGTGTATTTCTGAACAATACACATTTTATTACAAAGAAACATGTATGTTGCTGTTTTCCTGTTTTCTTTATTTAAAAATTTATCATGAATATGAAAAAGTATATACTTAAGAATATTAAAATCTTAAGATTTTATCTTATAATTTATGTATATAAATTTTACTTTCAAATTTAATTCATTATTTATTGGATTTCTTATTTTTTTCTCTTCATTTTCACTCCAACGTGCACAAAATATGTGGAACCAAATAATTTTTAATAGTTATGAAATTAAAAGCAATCAGAATTCTCTCACAATGGAGTCAGGTGTGGTGCAGAGAAGCTGTACCAACCTCAAGTACCAAATCAGAGAATGGCCCCAGATGACTGAGGTCACTAAACTTAATTTCAGGTTCTAGCTCTGCCACTGAACATCTATGTCCTCTTGGGCAAGGCACTCACCTCTTCAGGATCTAGGGAGAGAAATTAAATGCTCTCCAAAGCTCCTATGACTCTGGCTAGAGTGCAGATATAGGATATCCTAGGACTGGAAATAGAGATAAGTTTAAATATGCAGTGTTGGTGCTGGCATCCTCAAACTTTACTGGCCTGAAAGACTGCCTCCATTCTACAGGTTGCTAGAAGGGTTGAGATTCATAATGAAATCTATGCACAAAATGGCAAGATAAAATTTTGGCCAGTGTTCTAGAACCTACTCTTGCAGGAAAAAATGGCTTCTCTAGAGAACCTATTTTGGCTTTTATAACAATGTCAGTCAAAACCTAACTATATCTATTCCTCTATTTCCATATTAATAACTTTTCCTTTCTAAATGCATCTGTTTGTTGCATTTTAAATAGAAGTCATGTGTAAATATAAACAAACACTGGTGGCATTTGCCCATGTTTTTAGTTTTTAATATAAAGTATAGATACAGACTACTCAAAATGACATATGAATAATCATCAAAAAGTAAACTCTAAAAAAATTGTTGTTGAGAAATATGATTGAAGAATTAATAAGATGTAATTCATAAGATCATTATTTTATTGTATCACCCAATATTGCTATATTAAAGACAGAAACAGGAGTTTGTAGGGTTTTGCTCTGAAGGAATATGTGAACTCAATGGTTTACTTATCATGGGAGAGCTCTCAAATCTCCGGTAGGGTTGTTTTCCAGGAAACTTACCAGTTATCTCTCTGTGGGGCTTATCTTTGCCTTGAAAGGCAAAGCAAGGTAAATATCTGGCCCACAGGATGGGAGCAGAGACAATGAGTGCACTTTGCCCAGAGACATGCCTCTGTGTTATAAACAACCTGTTTGTAGACAACAGGCTTCCTGCTCACTCCTGACTGTCTACCTTTAAGTCCACAATAACTACATCAAAGAAATATAGAGTCACTATACCTCTTTTGTTAGACCTCTGTTAATTGATGACTACCTCTTTGAACTTAGAAGTTAGCCCTTAAAAGACTTTGTACCTGTTTGTTCACCTAGATAAAGACTTGTTAGAAGCTCTTTGAGAGGACTTTTGACCCTAACCCACTACCTGTGCAATCCTGTTCCCATAGCAACTGCATTCCCCATATGCAAATATGTTACCCTAACAACTGGTAATTGATATCTGTGATTATAAAAACCTATGTGAATCTAACCATATTGCTAGGCATTCACAGGGATATGCGTAGTCTGCTAAGAACCCCACTGTGATTATTCTAATCTTTTTATAGAAAACTATAAACCATACCTTAGTCTCCGTGTATTCTTTTATTCTATTTCCTATCAATTTTCTTATCCTCTGTAGCGACCCCTATCTAAAGGACTTGGCTCCGTGGGGAGGAGTAGCTGACCTCCTCATGGGCCTGCCACTTTCCCCACATTGTGTTTGCTTTCACAGTCTGTGATCTGATTAAACAGATTTTTTTACCATTTATTTTCTAATGTATCAGTAGATGCTAAAAAACAAAAATTATCTTATTACGCATTTAACAATAAATTGATGATCTCAGATAATTGACCATCAGCACTAACCAATAGAACTTTTGGTGATGACAGAAACATCTAATATCTGTGGTGTCCAAATGGAAGCCACTATTGAGCACTTGAAACACGGCTAATGTAATTGAAGGACTGATTTTTTTAATGTACTTAATTTTAATGAATTTCTATTTAAATAGCCACATGTAACTAGTGGCTGTCATATTGGACAGCAAAATATAGACCATGTATAGGACAGAAAATTTAATTAAGTTCTAATTCTCTATAGTTAAATATTTCTAAGACATTTGATGAACACTGATGATATCTTTCCTTCTTCAAAACAACATAAAATGATTGAACAAATGTTACAATTTTTCTTCTTTTAAATCAACTTACATCATGCTTTGATTTACAATTTTATTTTTCTGAAGAAAAAAATTCCCATAAGAAAAAATCATTAAAATATTGATTAGGTTTAGCTCTAAATGAAATAGATCTTTATAAATCATACTTTTAAAATACAAATAAACTTTACTTTTGTTCTAAAGCACATTTTTAAAATAGAAATATCATGGGGTCACCCAAAGAAATCTTAGCAATGTAAAGTATACTCATTCTTTACAGCTTCAGAGCATTTAAATATAACTTGTATTTTTCATATGTGTTATATTATAATATATGTCATTTATTATATGTTATGATATATTATCATATATGTTAGACTATGATAAATGTTCATATATATGAACAGATATCATAAATGTTCAGGCAAGGTACTAGGGGTCTTAATTTCTCTTATACATCACAACATATTTATACTTTAAATAAATAGAATTAAGTCTACAATTTGGGTTAAAATAACAATTAAGAGACATAACTAGCAATTAAAATTTTTATGGTTAAAATTCCTGTGACTATAATACAATTAAAAATAGTACTCTTCATAGATCTTTTAAAATTATGGTCAATTACTAAATTTTAAAATTGCATAAAAATATGCAAGTACTAACGTTAAGGATGCACACAATGTACCTTACAACACAGAACAGGCTGGAAAACTGTACAAATCTTTAAGAAAATAAACCATGAAAACTTACATGTATTTAACAGTGAGTTAATTGAAGTGTTTTGCCTCTCATTCTACAAGCTCATCCCCACATGGCATCACTAGAAGTCAAAGCCACCATCCCACAGGCCCTTTGAAAAGAAATGCAGGGTGGTCCTAGCAGGTGAGGATGGGAGATGAGACGTGGAGTATCCCCAAAGGAGCTCAGAAGACAGTGGGTGGCTTCTCCCTGGTACTAGGGCCAGCTGAAGAACTTTGGAAGTTTTAAGCAGCAAAAAGACTTAACTGTCCCTACCAACCCATCCATGTTATTCAAAATAAAACTTTACAGGCTTTACTGAAATTCTAATTCTTGATTACAAAATCCTGGAGAGGTTCACCAAGGTTAGATTTTTCTCACATTTTTGTGTTCCTGCTTTGTTAGATCCCTAAAGAAAAGGTTCTGATGACTTACAACTGATGACTTACCTAGTACTGGGTACAGACAGAGACCAGCTTCCCCACAAGAATGCCTGAAATACACCTCCAATGAAGTAATTTAGAAGCCTGGTACCAACCACAAAATACTGTGGTGATGAAAGCTAAAAAGAAAAAGTTCCTAGGGCAGACATTTGGCACAGAGAGCTATCCATCCTGAAGGTTTCATGCAGCTTGGACAGAAAGAATACCAAGGGTAAACTGGAGACCAGCTCCCAACCCCAGATATTTCTGTCTAAAACTCAAGGAATCTTAATTTGATCTAGGGAGTGGAGGAAAGGAGTCCCAACAATTATAATTTATTCTCCTGCTAAGACAAAGAAGAGAAGGAGAACTCAAAAGAGAAGACCACTTGATTTAGGGAAATAAAGGAAGATGGTATTTCTTACATCCAGAGTTTGGAGGATCTTGCTTCCTGATTTGATACTGAGGTTTACCCAATCTCCTAATATCATCCCATTAGTATTAGACAAAGTCACTCAAGCAAAATGTTGATTGGCACATCTGGGAGAGAACTACAGACAAGTTGAATGGCTATTATGCCTGCTTGGTAATTAATGTTTGTATATGTAGCTGAAGTTGGTCTGAGGTTTTCTTTCATTGTGGCTGATCCTCTACAGTGAGGTTTCAGGGTGGAAATGTAGTATATAAACACTGGATGCTAGGATACTCACCAAAAAGTAGCTGGGAATGGTTACACATGCCTGTAGTCCCAACTTACTCAGGAGGCTGAGGCAGGAGGGGGTCACTTGAGGCCAGGAGTTTGAGGCTGCAGTGCACTATTATCACACCTGTGAATAGTCACTGCACTCCAGCCTAGGCAACACAGCAAGACCCCATCTCTATAGGAACAACAACAGCAACAAAGAGTCTGACATTCTCTGAATGAAGACATTGGGTTGGGTGGTTCACATTTTTATTTACCTGTAATTTAGATTTTTTTTATAGGTTGTACTTACCTATATTTTAAACAGAAACAGAGAAGACCACTTTTAGCAGGAGGAAAAACATGGGAGACAGTAAAGTAGTAGAGACTTGTCACCTCATCTCTTTCTAAATTTTTATTGTGAGAAAGAAAAAGAAGTTCCTAAATCTATTTAAAAACACATGTGTGGCTGTTGTTACAGAAAACATAAAACAGTGGAGCAATCAAAATGCAGTCACAGGGAGACTGCTAACCCTACTGAGACATTATCAACTGGGCTTAAATATCTTAAGGGAAAGGATAGAAAGAGAGTGCTTTCATGTTTAATACCTAATTGCTTGTCAAATACAGTAAGAGAAAACAAGAAAAAGTGGAGATAATCATGCTAAATCTCCCAAAGATAAGTAGTTGGGAAAACAGCAATTCTTCTTTTTGATCTTTCCTCTGCCAACTCATTGCCAGGAGGGTGTACCAATGTCAATAACCTGAAAGAGAACCACCCACTGAGAATATATAAATTAATAACGATAGCAGACAGAAAGAAAACACAGGGGAGGAAGTAAATGTCTATGCCTTTCACAGATTACAAAACATAAGGAAGGATATTTTCCCAAGAGAAAACAAAAGTTAGATTGGCTTGGTTAATCAGAATTTACACTGTAAGAGCAGATATTACTAACATTATATTAACAAAAAAATGAAATTAGAACACTGAGTGTCATTCCTCATGATACAAGTCTTGAGTCACATTGAAGGCATCCCCAGAGATCTGGCTAAATGAGGAGAAGCCTCATGACTTTGCTATGTATTTGCAACTGGCAATAGTCTGTCTATAGCCAATAAATACATCCACTTTAATGACAAAGTAATAAAAAACATTCTGCAAACAAAAGACATATTTAAGTAGTTGGCCATGAGTTTAATCAATTGAATGACCTTATTATGAGACATAAAACTCCATTAGAATTACTATGGGCAGCATTTACACTAAAAGGATTTGCTAATTAACACATTGGGGAATACAGATATAGCACAACAATCATTAGACACCCCACAGTTGGTAGAAGAATGTTCATAAGTAACCAGCTTCACATTAGTCATTCAACAACGAGGTCTACTTTAGCCATTAGCAATAAACTAACTAGAGGAGAGTTGTGGAGAACTATAAGGAGTGAAATGTCCCAAAAGATAAAATTGACCAGCAGTAAAATGAAGCATTTTTAAGGTATTACCAAGAAACCAACTCTAGACATCCAAATTAAACCACAAGGGGAAACTAAGTGAGGAGCAAGATTTTGAATTACAGATCTCCCAGGCAAAATAAACAAAACCAAAGATGGCCTGAGATACTCCAATTTAAGAATGCTGCAGTTGCCTTAACATACAGAGTTGATAAAATATTCTGAAACACACATTACACATGAAATCTTTACAACATTTAGAAATTTGAATAATTATTTTATCAAATAAAATTAACATCTAAAGCATGTTATCAAATAAATAACTTTAAAATTTTTAAAATGTTCAATTCCAGTTCTAACCATGACAGAGAAATGGGCATTGGATTACTATCCCATCTTAAGCAATTATAAATATGTGAATCAACCATTTTTTAAAACTGGGCAACAGACATCCCATGTCTGTGATTTTTGAGAGAAAGGAAATAAGCGCCAAAGTGTAGCACGGAGAAGTAGCCTGAACAAAAAGCAGTGGTCCTGCTGAGCAGGGAAAAAAAGATCAGCATTAAGGGCTAATGAGGCAGCAGAAACTTTGGAGGTGAAAAATTAGAGAAGAGTAAGCTATACAGAAAAGGATCTCCAGATATCTGCAGAGATGTCCCTTTGAGTCTTTGGCCCATCACTAACCTCCATGTATACAGGACAAGACTCCACAAGGCACAGTGAAGAACAGCTACTGGGGACTATGAGGTGAACAGAGGCCCCAGAGATCACATAGTGCTCAAGAGACATTGAAGTTCTGATTATCCAGAATGAGTGGTTTCACTGCACTACCCAGCAATTCAGGTGAAACTCCAGAAAGACCCCACATTAAACGTAGTATTACTTTGGCTCTACAGTAATGACTACTCTAGATCTAACCAAATACAAGCCTCAAAAGGATAAAACCTATCAGCCAGTAAATTAATCAGCTTCTAGAACAAAATACTCTTCAATAAAGACCATGAAATATAAGCTCTCAATAATGTAACATCACAATATTCAGCATATAAAGATATTGACTGCTATTAGACACGCAAAGAAGCAGGAGAATGTGACACATCATCAAGAGAAAAAAAATCTAGAAACACAGCCAAGGATGACATAAATGTTGAAATTAACAAATAATGTATTAGCAATGTGTTCAAGGATTTAAAGAAAAATATGGACACAGTGAATGAACAAGAAATCTAACTTAAAAAATGAAAATTTATAGAGCCAAATTATAACTGTGCATCTAAAAATTCCTGAAATAAAAAAAAATGGACTAGATACTCTTAATAGCAAAATGGACACTACAAAAGAAAAAGACAGAGTAAAGAAATCCACACAGAAGCATAGAGAAAAAAAAATTCTGGAAAGTAAAACAGAATCCCAGTTATCCCAGTGATATCTGGGACAGTATCAAAAGACCTAGCCTACATGTAATTAGAATCTCAGTAATATAAGAGAGAGTGTGGAGCAGAAAATATATTTGAGTAATTAATTATTGAAAAATTTCCAAATTTGATGTAAACTATAAATGCACAGATCCAAAAAGCCCAATGAACCCCAAGCAAGGTAAACACAAAGAAAACAATGCCAAGGCTATCACAACTAAGTTTCTGAAAACCAGTGATGACATGAAAATCTTCAAAGTATCAGGGATGGAGGCAGATCAGATTACATAGAGGGGAAAAGTAAGAATACCTGTTTACTTTTTATCTGAAACAATGTGCAACGAAATCAACAGAATGACAAACTTAAAAGTGCTAAAAGAAAATAAATGTCAACCTAGATGTCTATATCCAGAAAAAATATTTTTCAAATAGGATGATAAGACAATGACATTTTCAGATGAAAAAAAGAAAAAAAAAACCGAGTAAATCAGCAGACATGCACTTCAAGAAATATTAGGGGAAGCTCTTCACGTAGAAAGAAAATGGCATCAGATGAAAAATCATACCTATACAAAAGAAGGAAGGACACTAGAAATTCTAAGTATATGGGTAAATATAGAAGGCATTTTTTAATTTTTAAAATTTCCTTAAATGAAAATTGACTAATTAATCACTAATAATGTATTTGGATAGTAGTAACATATGTGCATGTAAAATGTGTGACAATATTAGCACAATAAATAAAAGAAGGAAAGTGGAATTGTGGTAAGCAGAATTATAAAAATGGCCCCAAAGATTTCCTGCTCTAATCCCCATGACAAGATTGTACAAATGATAACATGTCACACCCAAAAATATCTAAGTTACCTGGCAAAAGAGATTTTGTAGGTGTATTTAAATTTACTAATCCATTGCCCTACAAATAGCGAGATTATCTGGGTATGTCTAATCTCGGCACATGAGCCCTTTAAAAGCAGAATTTTCTCAGGCTTTCTTTGCAGAGGAATTCAAAGACTTTTGAAGCACGAAATGCACAGGTGCTCCTTGATTAACGGTGGGGTAACTTTCCTATAAACCATCAGTAAATTGAAAGTAACGTACTTCCAAAGTGCGTATTCAATTCCTCCAAAACGTATTTCAATTTACGATGTCATCAATATATGATGGGTTTATCCATACATAATTCCATGTAAATCAAGGGTGTGCTGAATAAGTATCACTTTCACACCTTCCTAAAGTCTAAAAATTATAAGTCGAGCCATCGTAAATCAGGGAGCATCACTGTGAGGTGCCCCATTGCTGGCTATAAATTGGGAGTGGGGGACAGTGAAGAGGAATGTGGGAGGGTCTTTTGACGCTGAGTGCAACCCCCCATTGATAGCTGGTAAGGACACAGGGACCTCAGGGCTACAACTACACAGAACTGAACTCTGCCAACAACCTGAATAAACTTAGAAGCAGATTCTTTGCCAGAGCTTTCAGATAAAAGCTCAGCTTGGGCAACACATTGATTTTAAGTATGTGATAACCTGAGCAGAGGACCCAGTTGCACCCACTCTGACTTCTACATAACTGTTAGATAATAAATGGGTATTGTTTTAAACTGTTAAGTTCACAGTAATTTGCTAGGCAAAAATAGATAACTAATACAGAAGTATACCTTGCAATGTTCTTTCATCATTTAGGAAATAAAATTGTTTAAAGGTAACTTAAATAATGTTATTTGTGATAAGTTAAATGTGCATATTGGAAACCCTACAGGAATCACACTAAATAAAAGAGCTATATAGCTAACAATGAAATAGTTGACATAGAAAAGGAATATTAAATATTCTTAATGAATCAAAAAAAATGCTTTGAGTCTTCTCAGAAGGGAGCAGGCACTTTGCATGAGCTGTTTTAGGATGAAAAACAGTACCTGGCATATAATGGGCAGTCTCTAAACATTTAGGGAATGAATGAGTGAATGAATGAATTAATGCACAGATGAATGATCCAGTCCATGAGTTAGGCAATATAAATCCATCAGTGGTTCTAGTACCAAAAATACCTAGATGAAGACACATTGTCCATAAGTGGGATAATCAGAAGGGAAATCACCACTTAAGCAGAGAAACCAGCAGAGATTTTGGTTTTTATTACTTATACCCAAGCTGGCTCTAAAATGGATTTAAGGCCCTTGAGAACAGTTAAAAATCTGCTTTAATAATCCACACGTGTAATGGCTGTGGAAATAGGGACAGAAAATCAAGTATGTTATATATAAATGTAAAAGAATCCATTATAAATAAAAAGAAAGCACTCCCTGCTTTTCCAGGCAGAACATATGGGTTCTGGGCCTAGCACTGTTCAAACTATTTTTTGTCACCATGCAACATACAGTGAGAAAAATGTCTGTATATTTGCAAAAGTTGCAAATCTAATTATAACATGTAAGGTCAAATAGCAGCCCAGAAATAGAAACTGAAATTTGGGGGAAATGCTTATATCTTCAACTAGAACATGGTTCACGAGATGAGGCAACCTTTTTAGCAGAATCAGCTGGAGTCTTATAAACTCCACATTGCTCATATTTGACCACACGTAAGACAAACTTGCTGCACACCGTATCTCTAATAAATGATAGGGGAAGAGTGAGGACAAAGGAATAAATGTATCTTAAGTACCTGTTTTGGGTAAGAGAGGGCATCGCCAGAGACCTTATCGAAGTGCAGTAGGTACATTCTGTTCCCTTTGGGAGAATTTCTGGCACAAGGGGACTGTTCATGAGAATGTAGACTAACATTCTTGGAGTCTTGGCAGTGCCCTGGTTTATTCTGGATGCTACTGACTGAGATGTTTCAATTATGCTGTAACCCAAATCTCAAACCTGCACATAATTGGGAAAACTGTTGTGACTGTTCATATATTCACATATTTCAGAATCTAAAATGTTTTTAGTTAACATTATTATAACTTGGAGTCTTCCTTTTCTACCACTTCGCGTAACCCTACCTCTACACGGACCTTTGGGGAAAACGGAAGAGTATGGGTTGCTCTCTGGGTTTATGCAGCTTTGGTCTCCCTCTTCTTCAGTGACTCTGGATCACTAATTAACAACCAGGTACTGGGTGTTTTACTAAAAAATAAAGTGACTTGATTAAATGCAAGCTTTTGAACCAAATACAACAGAAGTGCATCCTCTTAAATTAGTCATTCTAAAGCACCCCTTTCTCTGAGTAAATCCTATTGGGAAAATGAGCACAATCCTCAACTAGAGACCGTACATAACTCACACTAATTAAACATGTAGTTTACGGGTCTGCACTCATGACATTAAGTTATAAATTATGCAGTTTAAAAGCTGCATTAACTTTTTCTAGTAACAGAAACAAAGGAGAGGCTACTTAGCAGTTGTTAAATCCAGCAAACAGAAACTGAAATTTGTGGTCACTTTAAATATTCAGCTGGTGGCTTGGCTTAGTTAGAGGCTATTTACCTCCCCAGAAAAGGAGGGAGGGATTGAATTTAGAGACAACAGCACCAGGCTTCACTTGGCTTGAAACATAAGAATCATATATAGTAACTAAAATATACAACAATATAATCTTCAACTAAGTGCCAAGTATTGTGTAATATACTAGGAATACAAATGAAAAGGACATTATTCCTTTCCCTGTTACTTCCAGTTCTGAAGAGGAAGAGAACAATGCACATCCGTAAGTTCAGGAATTATGCTAGGTGCTCTGATGGAGGGCAGTGAGCAATGACTTCATAAAGACTATACCATGTGAGCTTGGGCCTGAAATATTATTAGACCTTTTTCAGGCAAAGGAAACTCAACAAACAAAGGCAGAATTGTGTGAAACAAGGAGAACAGTCTGTAGAAGTATAGGAGGATTGGGCCAGAGAGAAAGGACTGAAGAGGGACTGCACTTTGATGAGGCAGAATCAGTAGATAGACAAAGGTCAGAATGCAAAAGGCCTTGCTAAGAATTTGGGACTTATTTCTAAACTGACATGATCAGAATTATATCTTAAAGAAAGTATTGTCACAGCGACATGGAGGAGGGACTGGGGAATGAGAAACTATAGGACAAGAAGAATTAAATTAAATTAGAAGGCCAATTAGAAGAGTTACTGTAATCATCTAGGGGAGATTACATAAGGGCCTGGACAAATGTAATATTAATAGCAGTAAGAATAAAAAAAGGGGAGGGAAAGTTTTTAACGATGTTCAGTAAATAACATTTCTAAGATTTTTTGTATTAATTGTAGTTAAGTTTCCATAAATTCTTAAAAGTATAATTTCCATTACATTATCATTAAAAATAGACGTTACTAACACAAATGGGCTTAATATTAAATAATAATTATATTTATGTATCATACTTTATAACAAAATTGTTAAATATTTAAGATAAATTTGATAACCTCATAAAAATTTACTTTTATAAATGAATAGTAGAATGACAAGAAGAAAACATATGGAAATGAAGATTTATCTTCTATACAATAAGGGGAGAAACTCAAAAGTTGTATGGGAAATTTGCCTGCGATATGGAAGCAAATGTTTTGAGAAAGTAGGCAGCTCTTAGTGATTTAGTGAAATGTCCTCAAAATCCAAGGTTACAGGAAGGAAGGTAGACTAATCGAAAAGGATTATTATGAAAAACAATGGCAAGAGGATTAAATGATGAGTTTTCAAAAAATGCTTCACCCTGGAAATTTACCACCCTTTTGAAATCTCTCTTTCTGACGCATTGGTTGGAGTTTTTAATAAAGTCTGAGAGAAGGGGTAGATGAGTAATACTATGAGTCAGAGGTTACTAACAGTTATTTTTAAGAAAGGTGATATTAGATTTTGAAATCTTGGCAACCTTTAGCATTTTGTAATACCTGCTATTTGAAATTATTCTAAGAAAGTTACCAAGGTTTACAGAAAAGTTGGCTGCTTCACATCCAATGTGCCCTGTTAAAAAGCAAAAGTTGGCAAAAGGTTTAGTTGTCTTAGGAGCAGTGGCAAAGCATTAAAAATTTTAATGCTACTCAGGTTTTATTTTACTAAGTTTGGGTCATAAAATTAATTTTCTCAGTGAAAAAGTTGTTTCTTAAAAGTGCTGCAGACATTTGGCAAGTGTTATCAACCATATTACATTGTAACCTCTCACTCTCTTTCTCTAAGACTTAGGCCAGGTGATTTGCTTTACATACATTCAAAATTTTGTCCCATAATAGCTTTTGACAGTTGCAATAAATATATGCAGCTAAGGCAGTACCAGTCTAAGATTAATAGCAAATCATTTCTTGCTAATATTAGATATTGTTTATACAACTTGGGAAAGAGTTCAGTTGTTAGCATTTTGTATTATTAACATCTTCTTGTCAAAAGATCATAGCAACCAATGGATGCTTAAAAGTTTTTAATAACAACTTAATACAATGCACTAACGCTGGGACTATCCCATGCAGATTTTATTAATAGCTGGTTTAAAGTGTAGATTTCTGCCTTACAGCGGAATCTGGTCAATAAAAGCCCATTTATCTGGTGCTAAATTGCTCTGTTTATTATACACCTAATGACAGTTTCTGAAAAAAATTGAAATCACTTCCAATCTTCAAATTCATTTTACAATAGGACAGAACCTAAAAAGGAGATTTGAAATTGATATCCTTGCACACATTCATACATAGAGGAGCCCACAAATATATCCGTATACAGAACACATCTATTTGCAAAAGAACCTGTTGTTTTGAAAAATGGCAAAGGAAGGCTATTCAAGGTCAAAGACACACTGTGTCACTGTTTGATATCCATAGAAATGATAAAGTTAATTCCAAAAGCTAATAAAGTCATTTCACTATATTTTTAATTCCACAAAAGCATTAAGAAATTATTTCTTTGTTTTATTACACACCATCTGTTAACTCAATGAAAGCAGGGTTCTAGAAAGTTTTTGAAAGTGCTTTAGAATTCATTATTTTTGAAACAAATGAGGGGAAATTAATTTTATTACACTTTCCATTCTGAATCTAGTTTTCTTATGGCCCTGTATAAATCCTAACATTTTATAAATGGAACATATAAAAATTAATTTTTTTTTTGAGACAGAGTCTCTCTCTGTTGCCCAGGCTAGAGTGCCATGGCGTCAGCCTAGCTCACAGCAACCTCAAACTCCT
>CAUYRT010015569.1:0-11407 GCA_963574885.1 Lepilemur ruficaudatus | reverse complement strand
GGCTTTGGCCGGGCTTCTGCTTCGCAACCTGTTGGAAGGGCTACCCAATAAGTTGCTACCCTTTATGAAAAATAAAGTGCTTCTTTTTACAAAGTATAAACCTCATTTTAAGTGTACAATTAAATGATTTTCAGTGAATTTTTGAAATGAGATTACACTGCAATGCTTTCTGCAATTTGTTTTTTTACTCAGTCATATATTAAATATTCTTGTAAATCAGTGCAACTATATTATCTGTAAAAGCCATACTAGCAAACTACGGTATGTATACGATAGTATGTTGCATGAAGAAATTATAATTTATTTAAATAATGTCAGTATTGGGGGCACATAAATGTTTAGGTGTTTTTCCTATTATAGGCAATGCTGTATAAATATATTTGTTTAGATTCATGTGACTGTGAAATTATTTTCATCTTCGTACATTTCTATTAGAAGTTTTGGGGCAAAGGCATCAGTATTTTAATGGTAGATATTGCCAATTACCCTTATAAATTGGTGCCCATTGAAAATCTCATAAAGCAGTTTATTTTTTTATTCAACAGATACTTACTGTGCACCTAGTATATGCTAGGTACTGTTTCAGGTGGTAGTTACAGTTATGACTAGAGCAGGCCAAAACTCCTACCCTTGTGGGAGAAAGGAAGCTCACCTTCTCCAAACTCTATCACTTTCGAGAGTCCAGACCTGGTATCTCATTGCTTCTTTAAGCAGCTTTTTGATTACTATTGAAGTTGAATATTTTCATTTACTAATATTTTTGGCTATTTAAATTTTTACTTTATATATAGAATATTTTATGCATCATCCACATTGTAAATGTATTTCCATACTCTTGCTTCTAACTGACTTCTTCAGCCTTCCCCCATGCCCAACTTTTTGCCTCTTCATTCTTTCCTTCTGAGACTGGTGAGAATTTCTCTACATGGTGCTTATTTTGCCAATACCATTTTCAGTTGACTCCAAACAGCTATTTACATTGTCTCCTGCATTATTAATTTGGTAATTATGTTTTTCATTTGAAAGCATTTTTTCTTCTCTTGCAGTATTCATTTTTCACAGCAGCCATGCACTCCAAAATTATTTTGAGAGATACTTTTATCTTTTCTTCTATTAGTAAGAGTAACTCCTTTAAAGGAGGTTATTTGTTCATTCTCATTTTTCATAGTGTTACCCAAATACCAGCTCACGTATCTGGAGCTTTATTTTCTCATTGCAGATGGAGTCCCACCTGCCATAGGACGTGCTACCTGCTCCATCAAGGGTTGCATGTGCTCCTCTTTTAATTGTTAATTTCAGGCTAAAGAGAAAAGAACAAATTTATATTTTTGTAGTTTTTATTTTAGCAGAGTAGTAGTTTAGTTATGAGGAAAAAATAATAAGCTACCAGAGAGCATCCACACTGATGGAAAGTTTTCTGGTTCTCTTGCATTGTCTTGCTTGTTGGTAGCGGTAGTCAACACGCAAGATAGTGGGGGAGAGAAAGACTATCCTCTGACTGCTCTTGTTAGAACTCCTTGTTGAAATTCACTGTTTTTCTTCTGTGTGTGGAATCCTCTCTAATTGGGCTGACGAGTTCCTCCAAAGACAACCTCTGTTGTTCTGCAAATGTATTAAACCTGTCCCTTTTCACTCTTAAAGTGTCCTGGTATGAGTGATAAATGATGTGACCATTTTATCTATATTGAATCTGAGCACCATGGTCTGAATCTTAGCACAGGAATGACTCCCCAAAGGGCCCAGCTTCTCAGCTGTCACATTCCTCCCTACATGCACAACTGCCCGTGGTCACCCAGCACCCATCCTTGCTGCTCCAAAGGTGGGCACATCCTCGTTTCCTGATCTGTGAGCAGTCTCCTTGGAGGTAGATAGGGTTTCCATTACAGTTCCTTACTTTCTCTGTAGAGTAACTCCCTGTTAATAGGTGTATAATTCAGACCTGTATATAGCTTTTGAAAATCATTAGGTGCTTTAGCTTTGTGTTAATCTGGACAATACATACAAATTTTATTTTATTAATGTTCTGACAATTCAATACACCCCCATATTCCTAAAATCTTACAGTTGAGAAAAAGAAGTTATATACCTACCTTAAATACATTTAAAATTTCTTGCAGACTATAAATTTTCATAAGAACACAAACCAAAACAAATGCACCAAAGAGATTCTCTTCCCTCTGGATCCTTTTGTGAATGAAGTGAGCAGACAGCACCCCCACTGCTCATAGAGGATTTTGTGCTTCTTGGGCCCAAACACACCAGGGGATTTGGTGACTCAGTTTCCAGTGGTCTCCAACTCAAACGCCTTGGGGGCTAGGTGGGGCCTCTGAGCCCATTCAGGGCAGAGGCAGCACAGAGCAGCCCCAGAGAAGCTAGGAGACGGCCATGCAGCTCTGCGCTGTGCAGTATGAACACAGCCATGCATCTGCAGGTGGTGAGGCCCAATGGGCCCACTGCAAAGCTCCAAGTGCCTCCCTGTTGCCCCAGGATGATGTCTGCACATATGAGCATGGTCGATAGGTCCTCCAGGTGCCTCCACCTCATGCTCTGCTCTTCAGAGGGACACAGTCATACACGATGTTGCTCCATCTTTCCATGTTTAAGGAAATGAGAAACTACCTTTCTTCCCCAACTCCCTGTTCTCTGTGCCACCTGACTCTACACACATTGATGTTCCTAGCAAAATAAGAATGCTTCCAAAACCTGGCTCAGAGCAGTTGTCAGCCACTGCTCTCTCCTCCATATGTCTATCATTGCTACCTGGATCTCACTGTGGTTTAACTTACTGCTGGAGATTCTTGCCTTCCTTCCCGCACGAAGACTCCCTTGGGGGTAAGGATCACGCCTTCTTCATCCGTGTACCTTTAGTTCCTGCCACAAAGTCTGGAAATGGTTACTTTCAGTAAATATTTGTTAAATTTGATTAATCAATTGGAATAAAATGGACCAGGAAAAGTCTTCCAGAAATTAACTTGGACAGGCAGGACACAAATAAATGGGCTATGGAAAAATAGGTCTCTACACATTAAAAATATTTAGCAATTCCATGACCCCACCTTCTGGGATGGGGCACCTGGTCCTAACAAGAGGAGATGCACCCAACTGCACCACTAAGTTCACTCCACTGGAAGAACCTGTGGAGTCCTGGAACACGGACCTGACCCTGGCCCACTGCCTGCTGTTTGTTCCCACCCTCAAACTCTCTCTCTCTATCTCCAAGTCCTTCAACCAGAAAAAGACCACAGAAGAGCAAGTGTAGGACTCTGAGTCATGGTTACAGTACCTGTTCTCTAAGAGCCTCCACAAGGCCAGTGGGCATAGGCGGCCAGTAGTTGTCTGTTCTTCACCGTGTCCATATCCTGTTCACATGCGTGCAGAAAGTGACCACTTGTCTTAGTCTGCTAGGACTGCTGTAGCAAAGTACTACAAGTTGAGTGATTTAACAGAAATTTATTCTCTCTTCTGGAGGCCAGAAGTCTGACCTCCAGGAGGCCAGGTGTCAGCAGGGCTACGCTCTCTTTGAAGGCTGTGGGCGAGGATCCTTCTGTGCCTCTCCGGCAGTCCATGGCATGCCTGGGCGTGTGGCGGCATCACTTCAATCTCAGCCTCCTGTCTTCGCATGGCCTTCTGCCTCTGTGTCTCTGTGTTGTCCAAATTTCCCTCTTCTTAGGAGGACACAAGTCAGGCTGGATGTGGGGCTCACTCTAATCCTCTATGATCTCATCTAATTATGCTGCAAAGACTTAATTTCCAAACAAAATCACATTCTGAGGTTCTAGGTGGAAATGAATTTTGGAGAGGAAATTATTCAACACTTTTCCACAACATCTTCCTTATCAAATACCACCCAATTTGACCAAATTCTTGGCCACTGGTCTAAAGCAGAATCACTTGGTATTCTGTAAAAATCATGCCCTTCTGCTGTACGCAAAAGAATAGAGATTAAAATTAATTGAAGCCTAATGGCAATTGTTGGTATATATTCACTGGCTTCCTGTCATCTCAAAAAAATCCCACCACATTTTGCAAAATGGTCACTGGGATGTGTCAAATGTACACATGGTAATTTTCCAGTGACGTTAGTTTCCACTCAACATTCATTGTGAATGTCTTCAATTATTTACATTCTTCTCCCTGTATGTGTACAATTTCTTTTTATATATGTGGTATCTTTCTGTCTCATGAGATAATAATAGTGCTTACTTCATTTTTTTTTTTTTTTGATAATTCAATGAGATGAGGAATGGAAAGAAATTGGGTAGTTTTCTGGAAGAAATTAAATGCTCAATGAAAATTTTTGTTATTCTTAGTGTATACTAGAGTGGACCTAATGGATCATCTGTGCCTCTGAATGGGACGGGTGGGGCACAGGACAGTCACCAACAGGCTCTTGGGAACCTTTTCCTGGCAGAGGAGCATGCAAAGTGCTGTCTGCCGTCCAGACCTCGCGCCAGGCTGTCCTTCCTGGGTCTGCGAGGTCTGCTCTCACACCGGGCTTCACCCAGGTGGTGGAACACCCAAACCCTGCCTTGACTTTGCATATCCAATTCAATACCTCAAGAGCATTTTTCTGGCCAGTCATGGATGGCTACTGCTTCCTCTCCTCAATTCACCATGATTGCTTTACAGTCCAGTGGGGAAAAAATAGGTGGCAAACAAGATAGCTGAGTCTGTTTGCTTGACATAATTGTATAGACATTGCATGGGTTCAAAATCCAGCACTGAGTAGGCATTTTTAAAATATTTACTCATGGATGAGTTTATATCCTTCACTCTCTACCCAACCCTGAATTTAAGACGCACTTTACTGCCCTCCATTCTCGGTAAACTGTCCTATGGCCCAACCCAGCTAAGATTGAGTACTTTGTGAATTGCTGGTAGAATGGAACTATAATATGTCCTACCTTTTAGTGTCCCGACCCGCGGGTACGTTATTCGCAGAACCTGGAGGAGGGAGCGGGAGTTGGATGGGACAAGAGACACCAGGGGTGGAGACAAAACAGTATTCTGATCAAGTCTCGTTTATTGAGCATGAGGTTACAGCTTTTATAGACAAGTGAGAGGGGACCGCCCAGTCACAATGCAAATTAGGTGAAAAAAGGACTGACCAATCAGGAAGCATTTGGGGAGTTACAGCTTGCAGTTCTCAATTAGGTCCGGTATGTAAATGAGGCATCCAAAAGCATCCAATCAGAGGGATAGCAAATGCAAAGCCACGTCATTGGCTGTAAAGCGAAACTTATCATTCCTGGGAAATAGAAACTTAACTTCAGCTATGAGGTAAGGCTCAGGCATAGGAAATCAAGGCTATGGCCGGGCCTCTTGGCTCCGGACATTTTAGTGTGAGGAAATTTAAAAAAAGAGAGAGAGAATCGCTGATGAACATTCTCACTGTGAGGACGCTGAGCTCATAGATGTTAAGTGAATTACTCAGTTGACACAAATAACGAGGAGCGGGACTGAGAACACAGTTCAGGGCCGGGCGTGGTGGCTTACGCCTGTTAGCCTAGCACTTGGAGAGGTTGAGGACAGGATTGCTTGAGGCCAGATGTTCAAGACCAGTCTGGGCAACATAGTGAGATCCCCCACATCTCTAACAAAAAAAATCAAAAAACAAAAAATTAGGCAGGCACGCTGGCATGTGCCTATAGTGCCAGCTATTCAGGAGGCTGAGGCAGGAGGATCATTTGAGCCCAGGAGTTTGAGGTTACAGTGAGCTATGATGACACCACTGCCCTCTAGCCCAGGCAACAGAGTGACATCCTGTCTCAAACAACAAGAACAATAACAACAAAACAAAGCAAAAATAAACAAACAAAAAGAATACAGTTCAGGCATTCTGGCTCCATTTCTCATTCCCTCAAAAAGTTTACAGTCAAGTAGAAAGAATAACTCTAGAAACAGATGAGGGAAGGTGTTAGAAATGCTGAGAGAGGCAGACACTGGTGCAGGTTTGCACCTTAGCCAGATGGGAAAATCCCTTTTGGGGAGTCAAGGAAGGTTATTTCAGGCTGTGAAATAACCTTGGGCTGAATCTTCAGAGTTGAGTAGGTGTTTCCCAGGCATATGAAAGAGAAAGTTTCTTCTCTCCTTCTCTCTCTCGAGGAAGAAAAGTGAATAAATGTGAGGAGTAATGAAGGCAATCCACCGAAGTCTTTATGCTTTCTGACAAGTGCTGTAAGACTCTAAGTAGAATAGACATTATTCTGTAAACAGAACGCGGGAGGCATTAGGAAGTTTTAAAATCTAGACAGTGTTATAATAGGGATTATTTTTGTGGCTTTTGGGCATGAAGTATGATTTGGAGCAATCCCTCTGATTCTTCTTCCCTCTCGGGGAACTTCTTCTCTCTGGACTCAGGTAAGATTTCGTCTTTATCCTTGGAGCAGAGGATTTTTTCCCCATCGTCTCCTCATCAAGCCTGCAGACTTAGGTCTTTTTTCAGTTCAGGGTAATTTTCTTCTATAGTTGGTCTAATGCGTCCTCACGCCTGTCTTCGCTGCCCCTCCTCGCAGAACGCCCAGCACATCTCATGTCGGAGTCTCCCACATCCATCTTTCAAGTTCTTTGTCTTTCCTTAGGGATTTCTTTTCTTCTTCTTTTTTTCGGTTTGTTGTATTTCTCCTACACCATTGTTTGTATCTAAACAGTGACCAGCTTCTTACTCAATACTGTCTCCAGTATTATCTTCAGGAAACCATTCTTGGTTTCAGAAAGTCCTGTGTGTGTGATTCTCAAATACTATTACTTAAGTGTTTGTTTTTGTTTAAGGTGTATATTCCTCCAGTGATTTCATTTTTAATAAGTATCTGTACTGATCGAGTTTTCTCTGGTTTCTGGGACCCCTGGGATGTGTGATTGTTATTGCTATTTTGTCAGGTCAGACAAGGACATTGCTTGTCAACTGGAGGCAGCTCTGGCAGCTCTGAGAGAGGTGGAGCCCAACCCAGTCCACCTCTGCGGAGCAGCGGGCGCTGCCAGTGCTTTCCGCAATTCCCTATTTCCTACACTTTCCCAGATTTAGGGATAGGAAGGCATCGGCCCATCCGATTAAGATTTTTCTTGACTACTAGGGGCCAGGGAGACCAGGGGGTGCTGAGATCAGTCTTACCTGGGGATTTGCAGATCTCTGAGCATAGCACTTCCCAGGATGGGTCCTTTCTGGTCATCACCTCTGGACACTCTGTTCCTGGTCTTCAAATTGCATTGCATTCGTATGTTGCCTGGCCTACAGAAGGACAGCCTTGAGTCAGCTCTGCCAGGGGTAACTCCCACAGAGCCTAACACCTCACCTGGAATAAGATGCTCAACACCAGAAGGTGACTGGAACAGGAGAGGTAGAAAAGTCAGAACTGGGAGGATAGGGAAGGAAAGAGAGAGAGTGCAGGTCTTCCTGGAAGCCCCAGTGCTTCTCAAGGTTGGTTCCATCCTCACCTGAATCAGAATCACTGGGGCTTTTGTTAACCAGGATGACCCTTTGGGATGGTGCTCAGGAGTATGCATTTGTTCAGCCAAGTTCCTTGAGTCACTCTGGTGCCCATTAAATTTTGAGAAATCATGATTTCAAGAGAGAAAATTACCCTATTTATGAACTGCCTCAGGTATCACAATTAAGCAGAAATTTCCAATTTCTAGTTGTTTGGTAAGGACAGATATCAAATACTTCTAACATTGCGATTTATTTAAAAATATAGCCAAGAGTTTGAAGGCAACCAAAGAGGGATAGTTTAGGAATAAATATTTGAATTTTATAGCAAGGAAATACTTTAAAACAAGGTTTTGGTTTTTTTTAAATGGTGAGCTTTAGACCTATGTAAAAAAGTAATAAAAAAACAAACCGTAACTTTTAAACTTGTTATTAGTAATTATTGCAAGTAAACTACTTTATGTATCAAATATTTTTTCAGAAAAATATTTTAAGCTTTCATATTTGTTCTTGGATTAATGGGTCATAGGAGAGCAGTCCAGAGTATTTCCAAAGATGCCACAAATAACAGTTTCCTTTTATATAAGCCACATTTGAGCAGAAAGTATATCCCTTTCCTTATCAAAATGTTTCATTATTTGTTAGAACCCTGGAGGCTGTTTATACAGAGCTCACACTGCCTACTTATGAGACATAACTTTGTTCCGTCATTGTGTATTTTTGGCCGTAGCTGCAGGGAATCACATTAGGCCAGTTGTAAGCACCTGAGTAGTTAAAAAACTTCATTGTATATAATGCAGTGGGGAAGGTAGTGTTTTCCTATAAACAGCAATTTCTTTCTGGGTTTGGATGTTTGCATTCTGAGTTTAAGCAGAATTACTGCTCTGAAAACAAATTGTTCTCAGAATATAATACTAATTTGGTATGATGTTTCAGTTTCTTTTCTGCTAAATTTTGTTCTTGTTTGAATGGTAAGAACTCAGAGAAGCTCAGATTTAGGGAAGTGAAATAATTGGAAAGAGATGAAGGATTAGGTCGATGATTCAGTGCATATCACAATATGTTCAACAAATTATTTTTGAGAACCTGCTGGGCTCCAACTACTGTCCTAAGCGTGTGCCCTTTCTCTCGAGGATTATTTTGTTCTGGTAATGAGAAGCCCACAGTTAAAGTCTGGAGGAGGGGTGTGTCGGGGCCACCAAGCAGAACCAGTAGAGAAGAGGAGGTGGGGAAGGCTCACCATGGCATCAGTGCGCCGGCCGAGCCCAAGCAGGTATCTAGGAAGCTCAAGGCGAGTCAGAGGATCAGCATCCTCAAAGGCACGTCTGCCTAGTCGGGAAGTGGTTCAGCTGGGCCAGCTGGGCTGGGCCGGGTGCTGCCTTCTGGAAGAGAATGTCCAACAGGGCTGGAGATGTCAAGCCCAAAGATTGTGGGGGGATGTCAATACTGTTTCGAGGCGCATAGGCAATAAGGAGTCACTGATACATTTTGAGCAGAGAAAATGTCAGATTGGTGTGTTAGAGAGCTCACTGAGGGAATCAGGGAAACTGGGAATCTGTAAAGTTCCCATTTATGTGTAGAGTTGCGCTGCACAAATACGAAAGTTTCTTCTCATTCTGGGCTTACATTTGTACTACAGGATGTAGGGGTGCAGTAAGCCCAAATAACTCAGAACTCCCTACATTTGAGTGCTGATAGCCATTCAGAAAGGTATTTGGGAATCAACTTTTTATTGTCTGTGGACAAAAAATTTAATTGGAAAAATCAATACTTGAAGATTACTTTAGGTTACTTACATTCCTTTTTTTCTTTTTCTTTTTTTACTTTTTATTGAAACACAATAAATGTACATATTTATGGGGTCTGTATGATATCTTGATACATGCATATAATATGTAAGGATCAAATCAGGGTATTTAGGATATCCATCACCTCAAACATTTATCATTTCTTTGTGCTAGGAACATTTAAAATCTTCTCACTATTTTGCAATATACAATAAATTGTTGTTAACTATAGTCATCACCCTACTGTGCTATTGAATGCTGGAACTTATTCCTTCTGTTTAACTGTGTATTTGTACCTATTAACCAACCTCTCTTTATCCTGCCCCTCTCCCCGTCTGGCCTCTGGTAATGCTTACAGTTTTTAAAAGAAGTTAATGTTACAAGTTTTTAAAAAGGAATCTCTTATGTACATTTGTTAATTTTTGTAGTAATTCTTTCCAAAAAGAACTGAGGTCACCATGTACATATAAGTAATTTATAATGCTAATTATGCATCATTCTTCTTTATTTTTGAGTCACGTGTTCCCAAAGGTATTTACTGGAAAACAATTTTGTAAATAACACAATGCAAATTCTGGAAAGTAATAAATTTGTATTTTTTTCTAAATACTATACTTTAGAATTTTAATTAATTGAAATGAGCCCCCCACTCTCATTCAGTTCAATTTAGAGAAGTTTAAGATCTCTTTTCCTCCACATTTCCTCAAGTCAAGATGTTTCTTACAATTGATGTGTAAAATTTAATATAGAGTTTGTTTCTATACCTCCCCCAGAGCTACATGAATACTGTGATTTTTGCTGATGGTGTTTTCAGTAAGGAAATTCAGTGTTGGTGGCCTTGGTTTTCAGTAAAGCTGCTTGAACTATTAGTAAACTTCCAAGACTTATGTCAGTAAAATAAACACCATAATTCAATGTGTACTTAAAGCACACGTAAAATTCTGTGTTGAAGACCTCTTCTGAGAACATGTAGTTCAATATAGTTCACATATAGAAACCAAACACTATAAACGTAAGAAGTTGTTTTACTGCAGGGCTGTGTAACAGAACAAACATTCAGACCAATCCAGAGCTCCAGCATTAAGAGTATAGTTTTATAGATATTAACATGATATGATATTATACAGCCTTTAAAATTTGTTTTTAAAAACCATGTAAACACATGAAAAATGGTTATGTTTTAATATTGAGTGAAAAGATGAGAAAATAATATGCTGTGAAAGCAAGTATATCGAAATGCATATCTGTAAGAGCAAGACTCTGCTTGGAATACATTTTCAAATTTTATTGCTTGTTTGGCTTTACCATAAAAACAGTGGAAAAATAGCTTGATCCGTGTTACCAGGAATCATTTACTTGGACCAGCTTGACTAGGGCACAGTGTGAGGTCAGAATCTGGTTTTATGTTCTCGTTTGGGAGCTACTAATAATCCCACTTTATTTCCTTCGTCTCATAATGAACAGCAGTGAGAACAATGGCATGGACCTCACCCGCGTGCTTCTGCGGAAATTTGGAGATCAAGATCTTCTCTGTGCTGATTTAAACACAGATCTGTAAGTATCATATGCCCTCTGCAAAACTGAAGACTTCCGACTAGTAACACTGCAGCCTGGGAGGACTGTTTTCCTCCATGATTGGTGGTTTCATGTTGCAACATTATATGACATGAAATGAACATTAGCCTAATGAGTAGTTTAATACTGAACAGGCCTAATGGGTATCAACATGTAAGAATAACCTGAAGTAAACTGCATAATTGCCCCTTTTTTCCTTTTATAGACACATGCTTTATATTCTTGCAAAAATTATTAATAATTAACAGCATTCAATTTGCTTAATAAAGCCCAAAGCTAAAAAGAATGAAGTAGCAATTAAGTATGAATTATATGTTAACTATTATTGACTTTTACAGAAAACTTGTGCATACGAAAAAATTAATTACTTTTTTATAAACTTAACAGACTTAAAGGTCAGTACTGCACACCAATGTGGGGTGAATTACTTTGGAAATTATTTTTTTTTTCTTTTCTTTTTTTTTTTATTGGGGGAAAACTACAAAGCATTTACAGTACAATGTTTACAGTCACAATTTGTAGTGAGCTGATTTCCTAAAATATATTACCACTCAAGTTGACTTATCTTGTTACATTCAAAAATCTACTCTGTCAAAGTAGTCCATAGAGTACATACATA